>VDFB02168118.1:219241930-219258618 GCA_007258455.2 Sequoia sempervirens
ATGTATCTTACATTTTAAAATTACAAATTTAATATAGGTTCACTTATATCTAAATCATGGATCCATGCCCTCCAGCTCCACCCACTCCACCTCGTAACCCCCCACCTTCACCACCTGCATCTGATGGTGCTCACTTTCGAGAACAAGTTGATGTGAATGCTAGAACTATTCAGGATCAAGTTAACATTATTCAGAATGAAGAATGATCCGATTTAGGATCTATGACAATTGCATTCAAATGCTTAACGTTTACAAATTCGAATTCCAAATTACTAAGATGAAATCAACACCATTACATAATTAAATTAACGAAAATAATAGTGATTCAAAACAAAATAAAAGTGAGAATTGCAAATAGAATTGATAATAGAGTTTGCCATTAAAAATGACTATGTCTTCGGGTCCTCTCCAAAGAGCGACCAATCCGATTAATCTCTAGAAAGTGGTTACAAGGTCTTCCACCTGATACAAGATTTCTGTCTCCTTAGACGATAATGAATTATATAAGAAAATCCTTCACATATGCAACAAGCTTCACTAAGCTTCAAATGCATAAGGATAAAATTCACTATCAAAAATTCCTAATTCTCACTTGGAAATATTCTCACAATTCTCCCAAGTACCAAAACTTAGTGCACAAAAAAAAATCCCTTCCCAAATCTCACCCATTTACACCTTTTTATACACCAATTTTACCCAATTTGGTGTAAAACAAATTGATTTACAATCTCCCCAAATTTACATGTAAATCTAAAGAAATCCCCCTGTTACATAATGAAATCTCTTCAAGATAAATAATGAAGGGCCCTTATAATTTTGGGCTTACAAAGGAAAATAATAATCCCCCTATAATTTTTTTTGATAACTCTTACGGGATTACATATATATTTTTTTAAGGAGATCTTTTAAATTTTATCCCCTTGAAAATAATCCCATTGCTATCCTATAGGAGTTTATTCCTTTTGAATAGGGGTAATAATAATAAAAAAGGGTTTAAAATCCCTTAAAATAGGGATTCCTTGAAAATAGGCTTTTAAAAATAACATAGAAAGTTTGAAAACAAAACTCATGGCTTTAATACAGGGTGGCTTTAATATGGGCTTTAAGATAGGTGGAGATCCTTTAATATAGGAGGGGCCCACATTTAAAAAAAAAAAAAATGTTTTATATAAAAATAATATGCCACCGTTTGCCAATAATGGCCTGCCACGTGGAGGGGTGAGATGATGCCATGTAAAAATTTCATTCACCGGTTAAAGACTTCGGAGTGATGTGTCCGCTGACTAGACTGATGATGTGGCATTGACTAGACTACCATGTGTCCACACATGATTGGCGCAGTTTGACTGCTCGTAACTCTGGCAAACGAACTCCAATTTTGATGAAACAAACGTCGTCGGAAAGCTCTCGATGAGCTCTTCGTGAAGACACCAAATTTGACCAGTTTTGATGACATCAATTTTTGACCCTTTCTTTTCTCTGACTTGGCTCCAAGGTTGACCAAGGTTTGACCTAGCATATCTTGGGCTTCGTAGCTCCGTTTGAGCCTGTTCAAGCTGCATTGGAGTCAAAATTCCAAATACTTTCTAATGAAGATGTTTTTGGAGAAAAATGAGGAACTTTAAAATTTGACAAAAATCCTCTGGATCAAAGAATGTGCTTACCCATTATTGAGGTGTTTTGCATCAAAAATGCAAAATGTTGTTGATGCAGTTAGGTCCATGGAAGTGGACTTAGATGAGCATCAATGATGGCTAGAGGAAAGGAGACAGTCCCATTCTAAAGAAGAAAACACAAAGAAATGAAGAGATGCAACAGAGAGTCGCAAAACTTTATTAAGACAATGATCTTATTTTTATAAAAAATTTGACCTTGGATGGATATTTTTAGTGTTGAATTTATGAATATAATAGTATAATGATGAGACAAAAATTTAGTAAGAAATATTAAATAATCTATTAATTTAGTGTTTGTTCATATATAGTGTGCATATATAATGTTTATTCATGCATCATGGTTGACTGATGTCTTATTTGTTGATCATAATTATCGTATAGATTTCACATGAACAATCTAATGAACATGTATCTTGTTGTCTTGTAAGGATTTTGTTTGAATGTTGCATCAAAACCCTATGGTGCACATAATGTTCTTGTTTATGTATCATGATTGAAAGATAATGATTCTTATTCATGATGAATGTATACCTTTTACATGAATGATCTAATGACATGTTATTAAGCTTGAAGGTTTTAATGGCATGCATGTTGAATTGAGTTGTAATGGTTTTGTTTTATGGTTGTATCACTTCTTATTCTAGAGGGTACCAACATGGGAAAACACTCTTCCTCTTAACTCTCTCTCTCCCTCTCTCTCAGGTCTCTCTCACCCTCTCTCTATGTCTCTCCCTCCCTCTCTCTGTCTCAACTCTCTGTCTCTCTCTCCCTCTCACTCTCAGGTCCCTCCCTCTCTCTCTCTCTCTCTCAAGTCTCTCAAATCTTCCTCTCTCCCTCTCAAGTTTCTCTCTCTCCCTCTCAAGTCTCTCTCTCCCCCTCCCCCTCCCTCTCAGGTCTCTCTCTCTCAAGCCTATGTCTCTCTCACTCTCTCCCTTTCCTCTTTCTCTCTCCCTCTAAAGTATCTCTCTCTCTCCCTCTCTACCTCCCACTTTCCCTCTCAACTCTCTCTATCTCCCTCTCACTCCTCCCCCTCTCTCTCAAGTCTATCTCTCTCTCTTGGACTCTCTCCCTCCCTCTCTCTATATACTCCATCTCAAGTATCTCTCTCCATCCCTCTCTCCCTCTCCCTCTCCCTCTCAAGACTCTCTCCCTCTCTCCCTCTCAAGTCTCTCTCCCTCCCTCTCTCTCCCTCTCTCCCTCTCAACTATATATCTCTCTCCTTCCCTCTCTCCCTCTCAACTATCTCTCTCTCTCAGCTCTCTCTCCCCATCCCTCTTAGGTCTCTCACTCCCTCTAAAGTCTTTCTCTCTCCCCCTCTCTCTCTCTTGCGAATTGGATGCACATCAATAAGTATATAATGTATACTATGTAGTGTATAATATATACTATGTATTAAATATATTATATAATATATATAATATATATTACATAATATTAATATAATATATAATATTTCATATATTTTTTAAAAAAGGGATAAATTTTTTATTGAAGATCAGAAAGCAACATTACAAAGGAAGCAAAGGACCGAGGTCCCAAGGAAAAACAAGAGCAACGAACCAAACTAAGATAAAACAGCCAACACCATCATCTGTCACCATTCCCAGCCCTATCTTCAGCAAGAATATTCATTAAATCAAGACGGAGCTCCTAAGGAACCAACTCCCATCCTCAATTCTCCATCCCCCAACATTCTCAGAAGCCCATTTCGCCAAACAATCAACTGCCCTATTCCACTCCCTTGGACTATGGACAAAAGTCACCGTTTCCATCAAAGAACTAACCCGCAGAATTTGTTGCACAGCCCTAGCCAATTGCCAGCTGACATCAGCCACTTTCCGCTCAATAAGAAAATTGATCAATATCTGGGAATCAAATTCACAAACAATCCTTCTCCACCCCAAAGCATGAGCTCTCTCAAGAGCATCAAGAATAGCCAGCCCTTCCACTAGGTTGATGGTTTGTGTCCCTTCATAGATCGAAAAGAGGAAGATCATCGAGCCCAAAGAATCCCTATCGATCCCCCCAATACCAGTCGGTCCCGGATTTCCCCTTGAAGATCCATCAGTATTGATCTTCAAAACACCGAAAGGGGGAAGTTGCCATTTGCCATCCCTATCAATTTTTTGCTTCTCTCGTTGTCCTCTCTTAGCCCTAGCCAAACCCAATGGCGACCCCTGAATCCCCAATCTCTCCACCAACTCTGTATCCCTTTTCACCAAAGGGAATTCCACTTCACACCTAGCTTCCACTGTTTCCTAAACCATTCCCAATAATCTATGCCAAATTTGTTGCACCAGCTTTTGTTCTCCATGAAATATCCTTCGATTGCATTCCAACCAAATCTGCCACAATAAGAAGATAGGGCCCACATACCACACCTCCTGCAAAAAGGCGGCCACAAAAGGGGGTCGACCCATCCCCTGCCAAAATTCAATCAATAATATTTCATATATACTATATATAATATATAATATATAATACATAATATTGTTTATTATAAATATATGTATTATAAACACATAATAAATATTATATTGTATTATGTATTATAAATAATACAAGTAATAGATATTCATTTAATAACGAATATTCGTTTATAGACGGATATTTGTTTCAAAATAGATATCTGTTTATAAACGAATATCCATTATGAACAGATATCTTTTTTTTTGTTGACATAATTAGTAGGCTCGGGATTTGGTTCAGGATTGCCTGACCTGGAAAGTCAACCCAAAAAATGTGTTTTAAAATTTTTCTTAGTTTTCTGAAGTTCGCCCTTGTAGCTGATGACTTTTTTTTTATTCAAATTTCATCAAACGAAAAGGGTTTATAGAAAAAATTGTCAGCTTTCCACCAATATAAGTTTTTCCTTATTTTGAATTTAATAACTAATTATTATTGATTTTCTACATACATTACATCTAAAGTCCCGATTGATAGGCTAATTGAAAAACTTCTATAAATTTCAAACTACTTAACATTTTTTGAACCTACAAGATGCACCACATTCTATGCTTCACATACTATAGGATAAAAAAAATTGAATTTCATAAATTTTTGACCAAGTTATGGTGGTCAGACACATACGCTTTAATAATTCTAAAAAGTTCTAATAAAAAAATCATAACTAATTATTTACATGGAAAGAAATTACAAATTTTTTTTTGGCACATTCGGGCATGTGTCCTCTACTTATATTGAAAGATTCAGAAAAAAAAAAAAATATTTTTTCCTTTACTTAGGGTGGTCAAACATACACCTAATTCTTATATTTTTCCTAAAAATTTAGTACCATTGCATTGAAATTTCAAATTTTCTCAAAACAGATTTACTTTTTTCCAAAAATGGACTAGTAGCCTAGAAATTACATTCAATTTGCTACAACTTTTGTTCTTACATATTTTTCAAATTATGTTAATAACCTATTCAAATTTTTTATGTCAAGTTTCCTAACTTTGATTTTTTGAATTTTCATTGCCACTTAGAGGTCTAGTTTGGATGCCCATGATCCTGCATTGACCCTTCTCCAAAAAATAGTAAACAAGCATGGTAAGGATTGGCATCCCGGATTAACATATGCCTTATGGGCCTACCACATGAGTGTTTGTACGCTGACTAGCACAACACCATATAGCCTCATGTATGGTGTTGAAGCTATCATGCCTTTGGAGTTGGAAATTCCATCTTTGCAAATTTCCCTTGAAGGGTTAATTGATGATGAAACCTACTGTGCTAATCATTTGCATCGGCTTGAGTTTCTCAATGAGAATTGATTACAGGCCCTTGAACAACTTCAAGCTTATCAATAATCACTTTCTAAAAACTATAATCAGGGTGTTCTTCCTAGGACTTTCAAGGTAGGTAACCTAGTTCTTTATAAGAATCAAATAAATGTGAATGTGCCACCTAGGGGAAATTCAACTCTAATTGGTTAGGCCCTTATATTTTCATATTTGTGTATGGTTCTAATGCTTATAGATCGTCATCTATGGATGAAATGCCTCTAAAAGAACCAATCAATGCAATGTATCTTCGTCGATACTATGAATAGTGTATATGTGTCATATGTGTAATGATCATCCCTTGCGGATTATAGTTTGGTATATTGTGACATTCCTTCATTAACACATTATTGCATTTTGTGTTATGATGTAAACATGTGTGTGTGTGTTTTATTTATTTAATTAGGAATTAAATAAATACATATGTTTTATTATGCTACGTGTTTGTGCATTGCATCTCATTACATATTTTGGTTAGGCAATTAGATAATTAGTGTATTTAATTAACATACATCCATGTGTGTTTATTAGACCATGAGAACATCTAATCTAAACATACATCCATAAGTATAACATCCATCACATAATCATACATGAAAGTTGTAGATGGAGGAAAAAAAATAGATTCGAGATCTTATGGATTAATATTCAAATCATTCCAACATCCAAATAATAGAGAACCTGCAAGAAGATTATTCAAACATGAAAATGCAAATGCA
Organism: Sequoia sempervirens; assembly: GCA_007258455.2. Classification (NCBI taxonomy): domain Eukaryota; kingdom Viridiplantae; phylum Streptophyta; class Pinopsida; order Cupressales; family Cupressaceae; genus Sequoia; species Sequoia sempervirens. Next base: position 219,248,111 of record VDFB02168118.1, read on the forward strand.
AAATCTAATCTACTTGCGAGGAAATAAACTAATTATCTCTATTACATTCCTCAAATCAAGATCTCGTGTAAACAAAATGGCTCTTAGAAGCACACACATAAGAGGCTATGATTTATTGGAGATTCAAATGCAAGATATAAAGACTATTGAAAATCTAAGAAATTGAAACTATAACTTGAGAAGACACTAGCATGTAAGATGAAAATGATAGCTAGATGGCAAGTGATATTGAAAAAGATTCGATGCATATATTAGATGATCCCAAAATGGGGTAGAGAGGTTGTTTAAATAGATACCCTCAAGAAAAAGTCAAGCATCAGGGTAAATATGGGATAAATGGGAGATTAGTGGTATAGGAGGAATAAGTGGTAAATGGTAAATGGTAAGTGGTAGGAGGGAATACTAGAGGGATTTTATTTAATAAATGGAGAAAATGGATATAAGGTGCATGTGTTAAGGATAAAATAATATTTATTGGATCAATTCAATGGAAGATATGAAAAGAAGAATGGAATGAGATGAAGAATAGATAAAAATGAAATGATAGGACATATTAAGGATATAGCCAATGCCTGAAGAAAATGAGGATAAATTTAATAGAAAATTTTTGTGTCTACATTTTTCCCCTCTTTGAGACAATGGAGCTTGTCACGTTGTTTCAAAGAAAAATTGATCAACTGATATATATGCCCCAAAGATATCCTGTTAAGGATGATGACGGATATGATATGCCCCCTCGAGAGATTAATCGAACAGATTGCAAGAAGATTGATCTCTCAATTGATTACAGGAAAATGATTAAATGATTGACATTGCACAAGTGATTAAGCAGAGATGTACATATGATAGAAATGCACAATTGATGGGCATAATTGAAAAATTGATGGAAATGATCAGTATAGCTGGGTTGACAAGATGATTAAGCTGATTGAGATTGATGCTTACACAAGACAAATTGATAGAATTAGTGATTGATTGATTAAGGGGACATGAGATTTCGAGAAGCAAGTTGATTGATTTGAGATTTGATTCAAGTGACATATATTAGTTGGATAAAGCAATTGATTGATGTCTATGTGACAAGAAAGATGAAGAAAATGAAATGCAAGAAACTGAAGATGGAAGAAATTCAAGATGGAACAAAATGAAGGTGATAAAGCCTCTTCTTCCTTTTAAGTGCTTATATCATCATCGAGCTTATTATGTCACAAATTAGTATAAGCGTCTAGATAACATGAACATCTAGACGACCTAAATACTATTTGTGTTTTTATTTAGTAGTAAAGTATAATCATCTAGGTAGAAGGACCTTAGATGACCTGAATACTTATTGCATGCAAGACACTATCAGACAAGGAATGCTCTCATCTACACTAGACTCATAGATCCTCGATGGTTTTAGACAACCATGTCTTAAGATGAGTTGTCCTATGAATAAGAAACAATCCACAGACAACAAACAAGTGAACATGCCCCATCCTTGCCTCTCTAGTCCAAGATATCCTTGAGAAGCTAAAAGACATGCCACCAAAGATAAACACACAAACATGCATCATGCTTCAATGTAGAACAAATTTTTGTGACAATTTATACATTTGGCTAGATTTGTAAGATGGGTTGATATGTATGTTATAATGTTTGCTTGATTGTCAATTGTAGTGCGATTTGATTTTGTTGAAGTGCAAAGCAGTGTGATGATTTGAAAGTGTCACTGTTTAGGGATATATGAAGTTATGTATTTTTTTTATTTTTTTTATTTTTAGAATATTTGATTTTTGGAATATGTGATTTTTTTGGATTTTTGGAATGTGATTTTTTTTGGATTTTTTTTAGGAAATTTTATGGTTTTTGGATTTTTAGGACATTTTATGATTTTTTTGGATTTTTCAATACATTTTATGATTTTTTTGGATTTTTAAGGACATTTTATGATTTTTTTGGATTTTTTCAAGACATTTTATGATTTTTTTGGATTTTTTCAGGACATTTTATGATTTTTTCTTGGATTTCTTTTAGGACAGTTTATGATTTTTTTGGATTTTTTCAGGACATTTTACGATGGAAAGAGACGAATCACAAGCAAGCAAACAAACAAAGAGGGTAGTTTCTCTAACTGTGAGATGTTCAATATCCTAACCCATAGCTAAGGTTGAAGAAATGCCCTAGTGAGGAATAGGATCAACCTAGTACGCATGGCAAAGCAAGCAAGCGAGGGGACTGTTGAACAATTCACAAGCCATGGTGAGTGCCAAAAGGTCCTTATGAAATGGAAGGTGAATGAAAATGGGATGAAAAGATCAAGTAGAGCTCCAAAGGAAAGAGGAGCAAAGCCTCTACACATGGCGTTGATTTCTCAGTTTTCGCCATGGTACTTGCTCAAGGTGCCACCAAAATGGTTTTCACCATTGAACGAATTGGTTTCTCTTTACTTTTTTTATCATTTTTTTAGGACTTTTTTCCATTTTTTTGCATTTTTTCAGGTCTTTTCTCATATTTTTGTATTTTTTCAAGTCTTTTTCTCATATTTTTGTATTTTTTTTAGGTCTTTTTCTCATTTTTTTGTATTTTTTCTGATCTTTGAAAAGATTGTACCCTATGAAGTATTCAGGTATAAAACCTGCGAATGTGCATACTGTTGATGGGATCACTGAGCAATTCACCTTCTAGAGTAGATAACTAGTATGCCCTAGATCCATACACAACAGTGATAATGTATGGACCCAACTAGTTAGGCTCAAATTTACCCTTCTTTTCTCTGTCTTGTTGATTGTGAGGATTTTCATGAAGGACAAGATCCCCAACCTCAAATGTACATGGTTTGACTTTTTGATTATAACTTCAGCACATTCACTGCTGATATGCTCTGAGATGATTGAAAGTAGTTTTTCTTCATTCATCCAAAAATTCTAATTCCTACAAATGGGAAACTCGGTACTCTTCATCATTAACTTGATTGCACAAGGAGACACACAAAGAGAGAAACTTGACCTCGATGGGAAAGATGGATTCAGATCCATAGACAAGGGCATATGGGGTAGTACCAGTGGGACTGCAGATACTCGTGTGGTAAGCCCACAAGACATGATTTAATTGAATATGCTAATCTCGACCAACTTCATTGACTATCTTTTTAAGAATTTTGAGAATGGTTTTGTTAGAGGCCTCATCTTGGTCGTTACCTTGAGGATAGTACGGTGTGGAAAAATGATGTTGTATATGGAATTTCTCATAGAGTTCGCGAACATCCTAATTTTTAAATGGATGACCGTTATCTGTGATGATGGATAAAGGAAGACCATAATGATAGATGTAGTTCAGTATGAAAGTGGCTATTTGTTTTCTAGTGATATGAGTGAGGGGAACAACTTCAATCCATTTTGTGAAATAGTTTGTGGAAACAAGAATGAACTTATGACCATTGGACGAAGGTGGATGGATCTTTCCCATGAGATCGAGTCCCCACTAATAAAAGGGCCATGGTGTAGCGAGAGACTGTAATTCTTGTGCATGAGCATGTATCAAATATGCATGTTTTTGACATTGCTTTCATTTTTTAACAAACTGATAAGCATCCTTTTCCATTGTGGGCCAATAATAACCCATACACAAGAGTTTCTTGGCTAAGGTAGGACCGCTAGAATGTGCCCCACATATACTTTCATGTACTTCTTGTAAAGCAGTCTTGACCTCGCTATGCTCAAGAAATCTAAGTAAAGTACCATCAAGACCTCGTTGGTAAAGGGTATTAGCTAGGATTATGGAATGGGAGGCTTGACGAATAAAGGTTTTACGGGATTTATTAGATAGGACTGATGGAAAGGTGTTATCTCGGAGATAGGTATAAATATCGCCATACCATTGAGAATTATGACCAACAATAAGACATATCATTTTAGATTGTGGTATATTGTAAGCAGGTTCCAAAAGAGGCTCTACCAAGAACTCACAGTATGCGACATTAATTGGAATTTCCACAAGTGAACCAATTGTTGTCATTGCATCCACAACTCTATTACTATCTGAAGGAATCTGCTCAAAATAAATTGATGTGAAATAGGCTTTGAAATCATCCACCATTCTTTTGTAAGTCATCAATTTTTCATCTTTTGTTTTATAGTCATCATTGACTTGTTTGATCACTAGCTGAGAGTCACCAAAAACACGAAACTCAAGGATTTTCCATTGCACAACTATACGAAGCCCAAAAAGTAATGCCTCATATTTTGTAGTATTGTTGGTACATGGAAACTATATCTTATAAGCTTTAGGTATACAATCCCCTTGTGGATTAACAAAGAGAATTCCAACACTAGAACCACCTTGTGTGAAGGATCCATCAAAATATAAAGTCCACAGATGTGTAGATTCCATGTTGAAGATTGATTCATCAGGAAATTCTATAATAAGAGGATGATTATCTGTCACAGGAGCATCAACGAGTTGATCTACTATAGCTTTTCCTTTGATTTCTTTTCTTTCTACGTACTCAATATAAAACTCGCTAAGAATCATCACCCATTTAGCTAATCATCCTATGAGTGTTGCTTTGTTCAAGAGGTACTTAAGAGGATCAATTTTTGCAATGAGCTTTGTCTAGTGTGTAAGCATGTAATTTTGTAGCTTTTGTGAAGCAAAAACTATGACAAGGAATGCTATTTCAATAGGACTATAATTGAGCTCATATCCCACTAGAGTATGACTGATGTAATAGATTGCACATTCCTTTCCTTTAGAGTCATGTGTTGTGCCAAAAGTGCCCCTAATGCTCTGGTGGTTGTGGATATATATAGAAGTAAAGGCTTGTCATCTGTAGGGGGTACTAATATTGGTAGTGTTATAAGATATTCTTTGATTTTCTGAAGGGCTTGTTCACACTTGTTCTCCCATTTGAATGGAACATTCTTGTGTAGTAGATGCTGAAATGGTTGACATTTATCTATGAGTTGAACTATAAAATGGTGGATAGACTGAAGTTTTCCCTGTAATGATCTGAGTTGATTGATCTTCTTAGGTGGAGGCATTTCAAGTATAGCCTTTATTTTTGCAAGATCAACTTCAATTCCTTTAGATGAGACAATGTATCCAAGGAGTTTCCCAGAGGTTACTTTGAAGGCACATTTCTTTGGATTCAACTGAACCTTGTATTGTTCTAATCTTGTGAAAATTTTATCCATGATCTCTAGATGTCCAGCTCTGGTGTAGGATTTTCCCAACAAATCATCTACATAGTCTTCCAAATAGGCATACATCATGTCATGAAATATAGTGGTCATTGCATGTTGGTATGTAGCTCCGGTGTTCTTCAACCCAAAGGGCATGACATTCCAACAAAAGGTTGCCCAAGGACAAGTGAATGATGTCTTAATTTGATCTTTAGGAGAAATTTTAATCTGATTGTAGCTTGAGAAACCATCCATGAGGGATAACATTTTGTGCCCTACTATCAAATCCACTATCATGCCAATGTTTGGAAATGGGAAGTCATCCTTAGGACAAGCTTTGTTTAAATCTCTAAAATCTGTACAAAATCAGATGCCCCCATTAGGTTTTGAAACTGCTACTAAATTTGAAATTTAATCAGCATGGTTAATAGGTCTTATAAATCCCACATCCAACAACTTTTGTAATTCAACTTTTACCAATAGAGCAATATGTGGGTGCATTTTTCTCAACTTTTGTTTAACAGGTTTTTCTCCCGGTGGAAAAGAAAAGTGATACATTACTAGATCTGGATCAAGTCCTGACATATTTGCATAGGACCATGCAAATTTAACTTGTCTTTCCTTGTAAAACTGTATATGCTCTATTTTCTCTTCAAGTGTTAATGATTCTCCGAGATGGATTATCCTTGGTTTTTCTTCTATGCCCAGATTTACTGGTACTGTCTTCTCCACCAACATAGATGATTTTTCATGATACACTACTAAGGGAAGTGTGTCAAGCCTTCCATACTTAGGTGCCTCAGGGAGGTTTTCACCCTTGGATACATCCTTTATTTTTACTTTTTTTGAGTCTAATAGCGCCACAGAGCGGTTTTCACTAGAAGACCTATTTATATTTTCAATAATTTTGCAACTAAAAGGCTTGGCACTCCCCCCAAAGTAAGCCGCACTGTTGAGTTCTATGGTGAATCTTGCTTTATGATCCTCAAGAGGTGTTCCTTCTCATGATCCCATAAAGTTTATGATTGCCTCATCATTTTGAAATACATCCAGTTGTGGCGGTCCCTTCTGATCGAAATCAATGAGTTCGGGGTGAACCAAGGGTAAAGGATCATAATTTGAGTCAAGATTTGGAATATATTCGAGGGCACAAATGTTATGATTGAGTTTAGGGGTAGGTGATGAGTCCAGTTTATGACTCAATTTTGATAAAGTTTATTATCTATTTGATTAAGTAGTCATAGACTTTGATACTTGGATGTTGACCTTATAATGTTATTTCCTCAAAACCATAGACATTGGGCATAAGCTTATTTTGTAACCTTTAAATGACATTGACATGCTATATGAGCTATCTATGTTAATTTTACATGTGGATTAATGAATGTTACTTTAAGATAGTTACAAATATGCAATTTTTGTGCATACTAATATTTTTATGTAGATACAATTAGAATCCTATAAAATTGAGGAAGATTCTACCAGCTGGTCATTCGCCATAAAGATCAACAAGGTGATCGTTCAAAGGTCAAAGGAGGGAAGACTCTCAGTAAGAGGGAAATTCCTAGTTAAAATTGAAGGATTCTAACTACCTTGTAAATGGTCTTAATTGTTTGTTGAGCGAATATAGGAGTTACTGTTGTGCTAGATCTACATTAAGGAAAACATGCTTGACCAGATTTCGCACATGCATAACTTCCTCTCCATTTTTTATGCTTTCCCTAAAGTGGCATCCTAATTTGTTGGAGTTGACCACCTTGCTAGGTAGTTAGTTAGTAGCTTTTCCTCCTATACATAAGAGTCAAATGCTCCTTCTCAGAAGGTTGATTAATCTGATGATGTACTCGCATTACTAGTTTTTCAACAATACAGTTATGCTGCTCTATTGTACTCATGTTTTCCAATGAATAAAATGAAGTTATAAGTTCACGCATCTGAGTTTACATTTGTCTTAAGGGATACGCATCCAAGGGGGCCCATTTGGTGAACATTCCATCCTTTAGTTTAGTTATTACTTTCTGTTCAGTAATTAGTTCAGAATGTGGCAACTGTCTGTTCCTGCAACCACTAAAATCCCATTCTGTGACTATTCCTGTAGCCAAAGCAAATAGAGTAGTTTCTTGTTTGTTTGCTCAAATTTTCATTTCTGTCATGCACTTCAGCTTAGTATAGTTGTTGGTTGATGTTCAAAATTTATATTATTCCTTTCCAAGCAATTTACTTTTGATCTACCGTGGAAGATGATCTATGACAAACGTTTCTAAAGTGAATGTGCATAAAGGTGAACAAATCCTTAATGCCTTAAGCTTAATTGAAAAGATATTAAATAATGGAGCAACAGGAACAAATAAGAGAGAGAATTATAACACAGAACAAAGAGAGAGAGAAGATGACACAAGAGTGATTACAGAGTTCATTGGAGTGGACTACGTCTCCGAGTCTATCTCAATTGAGTAACCAATCTATTAACAATGCTCCAAATGTAGTACAATCTCTAAAAAGAGCCTCTTGGAAATTGCTTTACAATCTTCTGTAGCCTGTCCACAAAGTTGTGCTGCAAAATTCCTCACTCAAATTACCTCGCATAAAGGCTTTCAAAGCCACAAGGTTGATTTACAAAGAGCAAGAAAAAGACTTTTCCTAAAGGCTCTGCTACAGAATCAGAGCATTATTACATCAAAAATATCCTATTCCTCCTCAAATTCTCCTCACTTGGAAAACTTGGATCCAAGAATGTGTTGATGATGGAATGCCTCCTAGAACTCCTTTTTATACATGAAATTTTCCCATTTGGGCTAAAACCATAAAAACTTGTAATTTCCCCCCTATAGGGAAAAATTAAAAAAAATCCCCCATTTTTAATAAAAACAATTAACAACCCCACTAAATAAAACATTTAAATTTGTTTAAGCCCTTATCCTATACATTCTTGGGCTTTTTGTTAATGGGTTTTTTTTGTTTCATTTAATATTAACCTAATAACCACTTAAGGTTATTTACATATTTTAAAATATTATTTAAGCCCTTGAAAATATTTCATTTGGGCTATTATAAGTTTTGTTTGTTTGGGTTTTTTTTTATTTAATTCTAATCCCACCTAATAACCATTAAAAGGCTATTTGTAATTCTCTTAAATCCACAACCTATGGAGAGGATAACTCCACAAAAAGAGGGTTTACAACAACTCAAGGGATAAGATGAGAGAAAATCCCATGAATCTCTCAACTCCTCCTTGAGAATAGGAAAATAGTTGTGAGGTGGATTCTCACGCAAAACTAATTTCCATTTTTACAAATTAAATGAATAATATGTGAGAATTCCACTCACTTCAAGTATTAATAATTTTTTCCAATTTAAATGAATAATACATGAGCTTCCCACACTCATTTCAAGTATTAATCATTTATTTTAAACTTTGTCACCTATCATCAATTTTTTAATGATTTATCTTATGGTGAGCAAAGTAGAAATTTTTCACCTTCTGATGGGCCCCTACACTTGGTTTGACTGAACTTTGACTGTCCATATCTGGAGAAAACATACTTTGATTGACGTGATTCAAAAAGCATTAGAATCGTCTTGACAAGCCCTTAAATTTGGGACCACTTTCTCTTGATTGTGAAATGGTAAAATTTTTCACCTTGTGTTGACCTATGCCCTAGTTTGACCGCAACTTTGACTAGCCATAACTTTTGTGTATGAACTTCATTTTCTACGATTCAAGCAGCGTTGGAATCATGCTTCTGAGCATTACACCATGGTTCCAACTTCCTGAGCATTGGAGACAATTGATTTTTCAAGGTTCATAGATCCTCTAGATCAAACCTCCCCACTGAAGAGCTTTTGGTCCTCCAAAAACTATCTTGTAGAACCTTTGACTCCCTCAGCTCGGATCAACTTTGTTGTCACCTTCGAAGCTTCACTACAATGCTACTACTTGCTCCACCTTCGACAAATAATTCTGATTCTTGTCCTGGTTCCACCATGCTTCAAAACTTACATTTGGCCTCTGCAGGTCTTACACTTCGACTACATTAGGCCTTCCAAAGATGCAATTCAAAATGAAACTTGACATACCAAAAAGAAAGAAGAAAACTAAGCATGACAAACCTATCTCTCGGTGCTTCTCATGGCGGTGGTTCTCGCTCTGCATACCAGCCTAGCCAATTTCTTGGGCATGATTATGATGCTCCTCCTCATTTGCAAATTGCATGAGCAATGGTAATTGTGCCTCAACTTTGTACTTTAGAATAGTTGATTATGAGCTTCACCATACAACTTTGTCTATGTTTTCTTGAGCAACAAGGCCATAGAAAAAGGCCTTCAAGAGCCTCGATCATCAATTGACTGAGTCAGACTAAGTCTTAAAGTTGAGAACATATAGGCAAGTTCTCAGCCATTCTCTGCAACTCTGAGTCCCAACATGGAGTGATCATCCAGATCTATCCACCTTTTATTGAATTTCATCAAGTGATTCTTTTCCTTAAACAAAAAAAATGAAAATATTCTCGCCTCGAGAATTGTCATCAACTAAGCACTCTTTAGTTTCAAAAATCTTCCATTTTGCAAAAATAAGTCTTCAAGCATTTTCTTTTCTAATTACATGAGATAAGGCTTAAACAACCTTTCAAAATCTCAATTCCAAGAAAATACAACTTCATGCAAATAGCATAATGATTTTACTACAAAATCCTTGTCTACTTGTATCACCTAGCTCATAATCACAATGTGATATTTATTAATGAGCTAACAACAAAACAAATTTGATACAACTATTTAGATGATAGGTTTTTCAAGCTCTTACGGAGTTGGTCAAAAGCACTTTCAATTGTCGACTGCTCCTTTGCTAGTTGAGGTTCCTCTGCCTCAGGGATCATAGCTTCAGGTACTGCCTTCACCTCTTCGTTAGCAACCTTCTGTTGGTTAGGTCCCTCAATGGGCCTAGGTGAGCGTTGAAGCTCTGGATGCAGCTTCTAGAACTTCTCAATCCAATTCCCACTTATCTTGTAGTGGGTGCAGTAGTTCTGAGCTTTGTCCTACCTCTTCGCTTTCTTCTTTGGAGAAGAATCGGCTTCACTTCCACTACTATAGTCTGAAGTGTGTGCCTGAGGATATGCCTTTCTAAAGGCTTTGGAGGATTCACCAGTCCCTCCATATCCTAATTGATGCAGGAGCATCCAGTGGTGTAAGGGCAATCTTGCATCACCCAAAAATAGTTAAATTTCAAGTTTCTCAGTTTTTAGATGTTTTTACATTTTTGGATACCCTTTTCGTCATAATGAAATTCCCAATTTATGGTTTTTATTTTCTATTCCTGGGTTAAAAGATATCGCAGTTTTAGTTTCC
>VDFB02168118.1:219258718-219299583 GCA_007258455.2 Sequoia sempervirens
TGAAAGATATTGTAGTTTTAGTTTCCCAGATTTGCACCTAAAAATCTTCCAAGTGGGATTTGAGGCACTTAGAGCTCCCGGATCGGCCCCAAAACTTGCTGAAATTGGCGTTACAAATTTCAAGCGTGTTCTTGACTTCGAGACATTTCCAACGGTTCAAACGGTTCGCGAATCAGAGTCTCGGATCCAAAGTTATGGCCCCGGGAAGTTAGCGCACTTTCTAGAAGATACCATTGCAAATGCTCTTTTGAAATTTGAACTTCATGTTGTAAATTTTCGGCGCCAAACCACCTAAACTCAATTTGAATGTTGTTTTGGCTCCAAACTAATGAGGAGCTCTATTTATGGGCAGGTTTTCTAATTTTTGAGTAACCTTTTGGGGACAAGCTCGCATATTGCGAAAGGGTTATTCTGTAGCTTTCTGTAGCTTGCATGTGTTGTAGAACTTGGGGATTTGAGATCCTCTGCATGTAAGAAGCTCCATTTTCTGAATAATAAAATTATTCTCTTGTTTGTGGGTTATTTTATGTGTCTCGGGTTTTGCCCTCATCACTAATCCTTGATCACAAGGTCTTTGCTTAACCTCTACAGGATTGATCATGCCTTGTTCACTGATCCCAAGGCCTTTATGGCTGTAACCCATCTTGGTCAACAACTTCATGCCAATGCCCTTGGTGTGCCTTTCAAAGCCTTCAAAAAAAGAGTTATGATAATTTTCCACCTCCTAATTTGATGCATAAGACTCTTCTAGGTAACCACTTTGGTTACTATAAACATTGAAAAGTTTTAGGTACTCCACATGTCGACAAAAAGCACATTGACCAACATTCTCCTAACTTGAGCCATAATTGACCACTTCCCATGACCATAAGCAAATCCTGACTTTAGACTCTTTGTAATGGACTTTGTTGTAGATGACACATCCAAGCTGTCATATGGAGTGATTGTGAGACTAACATTCTCTGATGTAGGAGGACTCCTCCTGTGTTGCTCCTCCATGAGCTTCTGCAACTTCACATGTAGCTCCTGATTCTCCTTGTTTTCATTTTCAAGCAAACCTCTAAGCTCAGCATTCTCAGATTGAATGCGCCGGTTGGCTATCTCCAACTCCTAAAGCCTATCAGCCTTGTCCCGGTGCTCTTGGTAGAGTTCTTCAACCATTCTCTTCATGGCAAAGATAACATCCACCATGGATGCAAATAGAGACAACGTCACCCTAGATGATTCTCCTTTCTCTAGTGCCATCTCTACTTTAGAACTCCTAATGTCCACCTGTCAACTTGCACATTGACACTAAAAACCAACAAACTATCAAACTGATTAAACTAGCAAGCTGACTAACAATCACTTCTGCAAAACCAACCAAACTGGGCTCTGATACCACTTGATCTACTATGGAAGACGATCTATGACAAATGTTGCTAAAGTGAATGTGCATAAAGGTGAAAAAATCCTTAATGCCTTAAGCTTAATTGAAAATACATTAATTAATGGAGCAATAGGAACAAATAAGAGAGAGAATTATAACACAAAACACAAAGAGAGAAGAGGACAAAAGATTGATTATGGAGTTCGTCCGAGTGGACTAGGTCTCTAGGTCTATCTCAATTGAGTGACCAATCTATTAACAATGCTCCAAATGTAGTACAATCTCTAAAAAGAGCCTCTTGGAAACTGCTTTACAATCTTCTGTAGCCTGTCCACAAAGTCGTGGTACAAAATTCCTCACTCAAATCACCCCACATAAAGGCTCTCAAAGCCACAAGGCTAATTTACAAAGAACAAGAAAAAGGCTTTGTCTAAAGGCTCTGCTATAGAATCAGAGCATTATTACATCAAAAATATCCTATTCCTCCTAAAATTCTCCTCTCACTTGGAAAACTCTGATCCAAGAATGTGTTGATGATGGAATGCCTCCTAGCACTCCTTTTTATACATGAAATTTTCCCATTTGAGCTAAAACCAATTTTTTTTTGTAATTTTCCCCCTATAGGGAAAAATCAAAACAAATCCCCCATTTTTAATAAAAACAATTAACAACCCCACTAAATAAAACATTTAAATTTGTTTAAGCCCTTATCCTATACATTCTTGGGCTTTTTGTTAATGGGTTGTTTTTGTTTCATTTAATATTCAACTAATAACCACTTAAGGTTATTTACATATTTTAAAATACTATTTAAGCCCTTGAAAATATTTCATTTGGGCTATTATAAGTTTTGTTTGTTTGGGGTTTTTTATTTATTTAATTCTAACCCCACCTAATAACCATTAAAAGGCTATTTTTAATTCTCCTAAATCCACAAAAACAGGGTTTACAACTCAATGGATAAGATGAGAGAAAATCCCATGCATCTCTCAACTCCTCCTTGAGAATAGGAAAATAGTTGTGAGGTGGATTCTCACACAAAAATAATTTCCCTTTTTACAAATTAAATGAATTATACGTGAGAATTCCACTCATTTCAAGTATTAATATTTTTTTCCAATTTAAATGAATAATACATGAGCTTCCCACTCTCATTTCAAGTATTAATCATTTTTTTTCAATTTTAAATGAATGACACATGAGTTTTCTTCCAACCCATTTGAAGCATTAATCATTTATTTTAAACTTTGTCACCTATCATCAAATTTTGAATGATTTATCTTATGGTGAGCAAAGTAGGAATTTTTCACCTTCTCATAGGCCCCTACACCTGGTTTGACTAAACTTTGACTGTTCATATCTTGAGCAAACAGACTTTGATTGACGTGATTCAAAAAGTGTCAGAATTGTCTCGATGAGCCCTTCAATTTGGGACCACTTTTTCTTGATTGTGAAATGTTCAAAATTTTCACCTTGTGTCGACCTGTGCCCTGGTTTGACCACAAATTTGACCAACCATAATTTTTGCGTATGAACTTCATTTTCCGTGATTCAAGCGGCATTGGAATTTTGCTTCCGAGCATGATGCCATGGTGCCAAATTCCCAAGTATTGGAGACAATTAATTTTTCAAGGTTCATAGATCTTCTTAGATCAATTTTCAACATTATATCTTTCTTAGTTGTAGAATGAGTATGGCTACTATGGATTCCTAGTGCACATACTGTGCTAAGCCATTTCAAGTCTACGTCCTTGGGTTGAAAAGTTAAATGCACCTTCATGGTGATTACGACAACTATTCATATTAGATGTCCAATCTCTGAATCACAACTTTATGGGCTTAGTTGTTAAATCATTGTAGGAGGCCAATAGTAGGGACACTATCATAGTCATAAATGTCAATGAAGTCATGGATGACACTTTCCTCATTTTTCTGTGTAGCATTAGAAGACTCTACCTCCTTACTTGAAGTACACATGGTACTCAAGGTCTTATCTTTTTGTGCATCATATCCTAAACCAGGGACTTTTTGCGTATGAGTAGGTTGTATTGGTTCCAAGATACCCTATTTTTGTAAGCCAATACCTAACTTTTACCATCATATCCCATTTGTTTCATAAGATCAAATCCTTTACCATATTGTTCAACTGGTATCTTTATTTTAGTTTGTTCTTTTTCTGTATCTTCATCTTTTTATAACCATTTCAAGAGATCAACTTCTTTTGTTTCATTATAGAGGGCTCCCCATTTTTTGAAAGTAGTTGATTTACAAATCATTGTAGTATTTTCATCTTATGTGGTCTTAGTCATCTATGGTTTACCATAGGTGTGGGGAGATAAAGGTAGCTTTCTCATGCAAAGAGCATGATTCAAAGTATATTCTCCTACTCCTTGTTCTTTTACTTGTATTTTGGTCTCAACTTCCTTGGATTTTGAGGAGGATGCTTTTAAGGACTCGAGATCAACATATGCTTGGGAAGGAAATGCCTCATGATTGCTTGGGATTGTGATTTCAGTTTTATGAATTAAATTATGGCAATACATGAAAGGGTTGGGATCTCCTTGTATTTTGATTTCAACACCATTGTGTGGGAATTTAATGCACTGGTGGTATGTAGAAGGTGTTGCTTGCATTGCATGAATCCAAGGTCTTCCAAGGAGGATATTATAAGTCAGTGGGAGATCAAGGACTTGGCAAATCACATCCTTTACCACAAGACCAACTCTAATTGGTAGAGTAACTAATCCTTCAGACGAGCGTTCCTCTTCATCATAAGCCTTTATGGAAATATTTTTCCTTGGATCAACTGCATTTTCAGAAAACCCTAATTTTGTGATCAACTCTTAGGGACAAATATTAAGACCTACTCCTCTGTCTATCAAAATTCGCTTGATCTTGACATTATGGATGAGGATGTCAATGTGTAAAGCTACATTATGTGGTTGTTGAGGGGATGAATCATCATTTTTAGTAAAATTGAGAGTGTGAGGAGAGGTGATGTGTCCCACCATAGCTTGGAATTGGTCCACATGTAGGTCTGTAGGTACTGTAGTGGTAGAAAGCACTTTATCTAGGATAGCTTTATGCTCAGGGGATAGGTGTAGCAACTCAAGTATAGAAATTTATGCGGGCATTTTTCGTAAATGTTCTTTGAGGTTATATTGTGAAGCTGGTATAGCGGGTTTTGAATTAGGACCTCTAAGGGTAACTGTGCCTTTACGGGTAGTAACCTTGCAATTAGGTTCTTTTCCTTTTATAATGAAAGTGTTTACATGATTATCAACCTCACTGATGTTATGTATGGTATAATCATACTTAGTAGTAGTATAGTTTACACCATCACTAGATTCAAGAGCCTTTCCTTTATCCTTGTCATGCTTAGGGAAAGGATTTTTTAACACCTCATGATCAAAGTTACGAGAAGGAGTGTGTCCATCAACTGCTATCTTACCGTCATCAATAAGGTCTTGTATTAAATGTTGAAGTTTATTGCAACTATTAGTCTTATGTCCTTTATGTCTATGATAGTCACAAAAGTGATCCTCATTCCACCATGGGGGTTTGACTTGTGGATTATATTCCTTTATTTTAGGTAGTGTTATAATATCATTTTTAAGAAGTTCTTTTAATGCAGATTCAAGTGATTGTCCCAATGATGTAAAATTTCATTTAGGGAAACTTCTCTATTTTTCTTTTCCTTTATCTGAAGATGGAACTTTGAGATTGTAGATAGGCGATGATGTTTTAGTTTTTTTTGCATCAACAACTTCGTGATTGACTACATTCTTGTTCTTTACCCAAAAAGGTGTCTTGTTATTTGAATCTAATTTTTGGTCTTTGTTGTTATTAAGTTTTATAGTTCTATCATCAATGAGAGTTTGTTCGATTCGAAAGCCCATCTCTATGGCTTCATCAAAGGAATCCAGGCATTTGAGGCAAAGTTCCCTTCCAATTTCTTTGTTCAAATTTTGAAAAAAGAGGTCAACCAATTCTTGATCAAGAATGGAATAAGGCAATCGTTTTGTTAAATGTCTCCATCATTGTAAAAATGACACAAAAGATTCACCTTGTTTTTGTTTGGTGTTGAAAAGGTTTGTCATGGTCACTTTAAGGTCACAATTGAAACTATAATTGGAGACAAATTTATTAGCCAATTCTTGAAAGGATTTTATGGTCGGGGGTAATCGTGAAAATAATTCCATAGCCTCTCCTCCTAGACTGTGAGGGAATAATTTCATAAGGTACGTTTCATCAACTACAAATTCCATGGTAGTGGCACAAAATTGTCTTAAGTGGTCCTTAGGATCTCCTTTTCCATTATATTTTTCAAGTTTTTGTATGTCTTAGTGGTTAGGAAAAGGTGGCATTGGCATGCTTGGATCGAAGGGATAAGGACATATGTCTTCAATGGAGAACTTGTGAGATGATGTTTTACTGTTCTGGAGAGTATCCAATTCTTGTCTTAATGTTCCAAGCTCATCCAAAATAGGATAATTTGTAGGTGCAGGTTTTGATGTCTTTGAAGATCTCTTGTAACCAGGTTGTAGATAAAAGGTTCTATAATATTTGATTCTACCATCATTTTTTGTTAAATGGGATGCTTAGATTCACTAGATTTAGGTTGATCACTCATTGTGAGTAATTATTTTTCAAAATCAGGAGGCATTTTGATTCCTTCGTCAACAAGGGCCTTGAAGTATTGTTGTGGGTTACGTTTGACTACCTCTGTAAGAAGTTTAGTGAATCTAGATTATCATTAAGAGCTTCGTTTATAGTGGATTGGGTTATTTCTTCATCCTCAATTTCACTTGTTTCACTAGTTGCAACACTAATGTGATCTTCCACATCAAAGTATTTTCCCCAAGGGTTTCATTCTTCTAGAATTTTTTTTTCTCTTGTTCTAGGGGTCATAGGAGATTGTTTTGATTTTCAACCCAAGATAATATATGGTACCTAAGACTAGGACACAATGAAAAGGATATGATTCTAAGATGGGATATGAAAATGGTATGGTATGACAAGATAAGAATGCAAGGGCTCAAAGGCAACTCTAGGTCTAAAGTTGGTTATGATGTAAATGCTTTACTTGTATTATGATGGATAGACACAAGGACCAATGACCAATGATCAAGAGAGGGTATGTAGGAGATGATGGACTCCAAAAGGATTTCCCTACTCAAGGATAATGGTATGTTCCCTAACTCAAGGATGATGAACCTCAAGTGATGCGAGTGATAGATAACCAATGATTTAATTTCAAGACCTAGGAAGAGTAGCCTAAGTGCAAGCTAAAGGTTTGTTTGAGAAATAATGGATATGCAAAGGTGGATATATGCAAGGATTAAAAGATCAAAACTGAAGGATGATGGCCCCAAGAAATCTAAGTGATAGGTTCATTTTGGATGTTTTTGGGTGTTTGACCTTTTGGGGTTTGCAAAGTTTGAGATGTTGCCAATTACTAGGTGTGATGTTTTTTTGAGATTTATTTTTGAACACACACACAAGACATCTAGCAGACAAAATGTTTGATTTTAACAATACAAGCACAAATCCTAAGGTTGGCAAGGACAATATTCACTGGGTTCCCACTTAGATTTCTCCATCCACACTTATTCTTATCCGGTGACTTAGAAGCTTGGCCACACTGGCTCCCCTCCACGACACTCACTTCTCGGGTCAACCAAGCTTCGAGTTCTCATGAATCTCCCATGACAAACTCTTCACCTCTACTAAGAATTGTGAGAACATGGGATGGCTTGGCAACGACCATTGCTACACTAGGGAATAGAAGGGATTTTGGCTTCTAAAACAAGAGTGTTCTAGTGAATACTCGGGGACATGGCACCTTGAGAGCGTATAACAAGCCACTTAAGGCTTTAATCACTCTACTAGGGGCTCTTGTACCTTGAAAAGAAAATATAGGTACCTGGTTTCAAATGACACTGCACGGCTAAGGCCTACATACCATGAGGACTTGATATTTTAGTCTCATCCTTTTATATACTGGCTTGAGCAAAAAACCAGTTGGAATCGTTCCCTCTTGTGAGGCAGGCCCCTCTAAGGTATAAACACAAAAATGGATGGGTTTGGCTTTCTGATCACCAAGTTTACACAAGGTGAAAGCATAATACCTACCACCCCTTCAAGCACAATAAACATTGTTCATTGACCTCCTAGTTAAATCTAGGTGAGAGAAGACAATTGTTCATTTTAAAACACCAATTGAAATGTTTTCTAATATAAAAGACAATTGGTTTCAAAATCAAGTCTTCGACGAACTTCCTGTATCAAAATCTCATTAGTAATTTCATCCCTCCTTTCTTTGACAAGCGTATGTTTCAGATTTTTGAGCCTTGGACCAAAAAAACTACACAAAAAAGACCAAATTAACAAAATTAGTCCTCAAATCAAAATTAAACTAAAAAGAAAAAAAGACATTAATCTAAAAAAGAAAAACAAGCAAAACTAATCTAGTCAACTTAATCCTAAATTAATCAAAATCTAAATTAATCTAAACCTTAAAATTAATCTAAATTAAAAATTAATCTAAACTAGATTAATTTAAATTAAATCCGAATTAAATCTATATTAAATCTACATTCTAAAATAAATCTAAATTAAAAGGTAAAGCTAAATCCAAAATAAAAATTAAAAACTAAATCTAAATTAAAAGTTAAATCTAAATTAAAATTAATTCTAAAATTAGAATTTAAATCTAAAAAGTTAAGTCTAAATCTAAATAAAAAAAGCTAAAGCTAAATTAAAACTAAACTAAATTAATCTAAATCTATCTAAATTTAAAGTTAATCCAAATTAACAAAAGCAAAAAAAAAATCAAAACTAAAACTAGAATATAAAATTAAAACTAAAATAAAAATCTAAATTAAAACTAATTCTAAACTAAAAATCAAATCTAAACTAAATGCAGAGAGGAAAAAAAAAACTTCTTGCAAAACATATATAGAAACCTCCTCAAAAATTGATTGAGATTGAAATGACTTGATGGCGGGCTAAATTGGGTGTTTGCAGGCTACGTTTCAGAAAGGGAATGACTTGACTATATCGTTTGAGATTCTGGCCTCAGAAATTTCTTTTTTCTCAATGTGCTAAACTTCTCTGATCTAGAAACATAAGATTTACATCAATTTGAGAGAAAATTACAGTAGCTTGAATCATCAATCGTGGATGCCAAACTTTCCTTACAACCGCTCATACTCAAGCAATGATATTTTTCTGGAAAGCGTGCAAAAATTTTCAAGTGTTTGCAGAGATCTATAGACAAGGATTTTAGGTTACATAATACTTCTTCTCGGGAATAGCTCAAACAATTTTGCATGCCAAAATTCTTTAAGTTGATATTGTGTTGGAGTTTTATTCAGAATGTGTAATAAGGATTCGAAAGATTTGAATTCTAAGCATGAAAAATCCAGGATCATTAGAGTCCAGAATTGACACTCTGAAATTTACAGGTCCTTCCCATAAGTGACCATAAAATTTCTTGAATATAAAGAATCAATACAAAACTCTTGATCAAGTTTGCAAAATTAAGAGGAGCTCATAATTTCATTTGATAGAATGCCAGAAGAAAAGTGGTTCCAAGATATAAGACTATCTACTCAAAGATAGATAGCAACTTATTTTATCAAGATAGATAATCCCACCATCCGCTAGCATCGTATTCCAGTATTAAGAGTGATGCTAGTAAAGAGAAAGAACATAAAACACCCATGGAGCTGCAATATAATAGCAAATCGACAGATCTTGTAGTTTTTGAATTAATCCAGAGATATCACAATGGCAAGTGAAGAAATAACAAGCGAAAGAGAATCACAACATGCAAAAGAAGATGCCTGATGGTATCACAATTCCCTGAATTACTGAATTAGATGAGTGAATGATGCAAAATTTAGGTTCACAAATTAAGCTGGGTTCGCAAAAAAAAGATTTAGCAATTATCTGATAGAATGGTGCTGACCAAATTTATACCCATTGCAGAAGGAATGTGCCTATCCATAAGCTATGATTGTCGGGCTAACTTAAGTAGCCGCTGAGGGAATTCCACAATCTTATTGAAACAAAACTAACACCTAAATACTTGTAGAAAGCTGCCCAAATTATTTCAAATCCACAATGTAGAAAACTATAGATCATTTAAAATTCATGATTCCAAAATACTGTAAAAAGAGATCTGAGAAAATATCACATCATTTTTTCAAAATACAACAAAATTAAAAACTATCAATTGAGGATCAAAATATTTAAGAACTTGTTCAACATGCAAAAAACTTTGCATCCAGTATTTTAGATTGTTTTAAAATATTGAGAAAATAGAAGTCCTTCAATAGAATAAACCATATATTAAGAACTTCATGTCAGGTTCACCATTTTGTAGATGGAGGAAACAAACTAGATTTGAGATCTTATGGATTAAGATTCAAATCATTCCAACATCCAAATAATAGAGAACCTGCAAGAAGATTATTCAAACATGCAAATGCAAATGCAAAACTCTAATCTAATTGTGAGGAAATAAACTAATTATCTATATTACACTCCTCAAATCAAGATCTTGTGTAAACAAAATGGCTCTCAGAAGCACACACACAAGAGGCTATGATTTATTAGAGATTCAAATGCAAGATATAAAGACTATTGCAAATCTAAGAAATTGAAACTATAACTTGAGAAGAAACTAGCATGCAAGATAAAAATGATAGCTAGATGGCGAGTGATATTGAAAAAGATTCGATGCATATATTAGATGATCCCAAAATGGGGTAGAGAGGTTGTTTAAATAGATACCCTCAAGAGAAAGTCAAGCATCGGGGTAAATATGGGATAAATGGGAGATTAGTGGTATAGGAGGAATGAGTGGTAAATGGTAAATGGTAAGTGGTAGGAGGGAATACTAGAGGGATTTTATTTAATAAATGGAGAAAATGGATATAAGGTGCATGTGTTAAGGATAGAATAATATTTATTGGATCAATTCAATGGAAGATATGAAAATAAGAATGGAATGAGATGAATAATGGATAAAAATAAAATGATAGGACATATTAAGGATATAGCCAATGCCTAAAGAAAATGAGGATAAATTTAACATAAATTTTTTGTGTGTCTACAAAAGTAAAAGAATACACATAAAAAAATGAACATCATGATGTCAAAATTAGAATCTCATATATATATATATATATATAATAAAATGTATGTCACGTACATGTATCACACCACTATAATAAAAATGAGAGGTGACTATATATCTATGAATGTCTATACATCAAAAATAATGTTGCACAATGTATATATCATTCGTATACAAAAATGACACATATCAAAATAGGAATCTATCCCTTGGGTGCATGGCTCCACGAGCCCTCTAGTCCTAGTGGTAAACCCGGTCTAGGATGGATAGAGGTGAAAAAGTTGTATCCATGTGATTGCGAGAATGACATGCTCACCCATAATCTGCAAATCTCATTTTCTAGCTTGGCTATCTCCATCTACACCCATCTCAGGTCCTCCTATAGTTGTGGATCTATCATCGACCTCATAGTTATTGCTTGCCACTGAGGTCATCAAGTCATCTTTGAAGAGCATCACATGCCCTCTCAACATTCTCTTCTCTTGTCCTCACCTCATCTATCTCCATGAGTGCAGTCTGCAGCTCTGTCAACTATTGGTCCCTCTGCTTGGTTAGGGTGGTGACGTTGGTAGTCTTGTGTACTGCCTCCACCCATGCCTCATCATAAGTTATCCTGAGGCACACAACAGGCTCAAAGAGATGGGCATGCTTCCTTGCTAAAGCTGGACTATATGCATCTAGGATGCTCCCTTGGACTGGCACGATCAAGGCCACCTCTTAGATGTACTACACGATGAAACACGATGAACTTTTGTGTGCCCACTGCAACCACAGAGCAAGTAGACCCATAAGTACCGCATGATATATCACAACATAAACATGTATAAAAATAAATGAGATAAAATTGAAATACTAAAAGGAAATAACATAAATAACTCTTGTACCTAGGTCCCCAACCTAATAGTGAGGGTTAGGGGAGAGAAACACTAGAACCCATGCCTCCTGTGCCCATTGTTGCTGCTATTGTTATAGGGGGTGCTAAGATTGGGATGGAAGTCGAAGGGGATGGGAGCCTCTATCACTGCATCAACCTCTATGCTACTCCACCCATTGCCTCACCCTACTACTCATCATTGTCGCCTCCATATCCTCATCCTCCTCCTACTAGTGGTGCATGCTCCTGGACATCAGGATCACCTCTAGGGGCATCTACTAGGAAAATTTGAGTAGGACCATGCCTCAACCACCAATTCCTGAAGCCTACAATGAATCCTACATCATCCACTATCAACATCAGGGGTTGATCGTCATTGTTCGACCCATCGTCACTGGCAATGATGTTTGCTATGGTCAGACGTTGATGATCACCTGGACTCATTGCACTTCTGACTGTTTGTTTGTATAATGGAGGTGTCAGGGGAATAGTTTTCAAGATCTCGAACTATCATGCAACCTTGTTCCAGTAATAGGGAATGATACAAAAATTGATGCGACCAACCAAAAATCGATCACACTACATGTTCCACAATTGTTGTTGGTTTGAAACCAACCACATGCCTTTGTATGGTCACCATCTAACCTGGTCTGATCAAAGAGTATCAAATTATAATCTCCAAAATTGGAGGTCTCCATACGTCCACTAGCATACTAGCTCCTATGCGTGAGTCATTGGTGTATCGAGGGGAAACCCAACTAGCCAAGTGCAAGTAATATATGCAAACAACCACACCTATAGAAGCGTGCAAGTGGTAAGGCTCGAGTACTCCTAATGTATGAACCTTCCTAGCTCTTGGTATAGGTGTGCGAGCATGCTGTGACCCCATGCAAAATTGATATGCTACTCCTCCATAACTTTGATCATGTGGATGAGGCCCCCATGAAGGTAAGAGCCACATCCATCCACGGTCACCTGGAGGGAAACAATCACTACCAACACTCTCCTTAGTAAAGGGACTGCCATCCGACCATGCTCCTACCATCGAATGTATATGTGGCTAGTGTCGTCACTAGGGTCTGTGTGCCATGTGTAGTATTGTAGGCCCTCAAATTGCTCCTAGGCTAAAAGTATCATCCAGTGCAACCTGTCATCTGCATATGGGTAGGTTGATGATCATATAAAAATTCTCCAATGTGGTGGTCATCTCACTCTCGATACGTGGAAGGTGGAGGTCGTGGATTCCTAGTGCTCCATCACCACCATCAACATGCGGCCATGGTATAACATCTTTGACATCATGAAGACCCACCTTAGGCCCACTCACTACAAATGCTCCTGATCATTAGGGAGCATATGATGCACTTGGTCACACAACATCCTAAGCATGCAACTACCTCCGTGCTCCCTTATCTCAAGGTAGTTCTAAAAAATGGAAAAAATATTTAAGTTAGATCCATCTACATCAAAAATATTCTAACTTCTACATCAAAGTTTCTTCTACAATCGGCCTCTGGGACGTAGGCACATCACGTAGATGTTTGCACGATGCAATATTGTCTGAGGTCATTTGTCATTGAAGCTTCCTAGACAATAGAATGCTTGACAAATGCTAGCATGGCTAAAGGCCACCAGCTCACTAGCCGGATGCTAGCATGCCAGCTGGATGCCTTCACATCATCTGGACACCTACACTAAAAAATTGGAAAAATCTACAAAAAAAATGCTATAAAATATGAAAAAAAGGTTGTTTCGAGATCATCTCATCAACCTCACCTCCCTCAGTCACCACTTGATGTAGCTGCTCGATCCTAGGCTCCTCAAACTCTCATCTGTGAGGCATTTTGTTGAATTTTCTCTCACAAAAGTCAACAAATTGCTCATGATGAATAGTGAAAATAACCTTTTGGGGCCAACCCAAATATATATTTTCCCTCTAGGGCCCATTTTCCTAGTGATTGTGGTCTTGGAATTTTTCCTATTTTTACCCCACCTAACTAGGGGAAAAACCAGGACGGGGCATATACTCACCTCTTCATCAATATTTTTCTTTTGAATCACTAGATTTTTCTTGAGCATTCTTCTCACCTTGGTAGCTTCTAATTTTTGAGATGACCTAAATTTGAGTTTTATAGAATGGAACTCCACATTAGATGCTATCTTAGAAGTTTTGGCCCATGACACATGTCATCATGGTAAGAATCTAAGAGTAATGGCTATTCCCACCCATGCAGCTAAACAAAACTCGTTCTTTCACTCTCATTTTCAACACTTCTCACTTGAACTATCTCCAACTTGCTCTCTTCTTGCTCTTCTCTTCTACATCATATTTCCATGGTGAAGCTCTTCTAGACTAAAGTCTCAAAAATAGCCAAAGCTCTCTTGCAAGTGCTTAACACATCGTCTATCAAACCAAGAGGGAGCCACACACTATTGGTAATGCTCTCTTGATTATTGTCAATTTTCTAACATATTATCTCTTGTTTCAATATTTCATGATATGGTTTCTCCATAGCGGGGTTTGATTTTATCACTTTTGTGTCTATTTCATGATATAGGTTCTCCTCCGTAGCACGATTTTCTTTTATCACTCTTGCATTTACTTTACTTTGTGTCTATTATTCTCTCTATCTATCTAGTTCATGGAAGTGGGAACACCAAAACGAGTGTTTGATTGAGGAAAACCCCAAAATAACCCCAACATTTTTCCTCATTTACCTTGTGTGCATATTTCTCATGTGGATCTTTGTGGGAGGCTTCGAAGTGTAGGACCTCTTGTAAGTTAGTATCTTGCCTTGTTTTTTATCTGCATTCTCACTTTTTGTTAAATCAATAAGTTGAACAGACCTCAGATTTTGGATAGTTAGCATATCCTTTTGAGTTCTATCTGAGGATTTACTACTTTATCCACAGAAGATGCCAATGCATCCCTAGGACTCCAGTGTGTCATGTTGACATCACTCTCTAGCGTTGTCATCCTTTGGTCGAGAGCACCTCCCTCTGCCTTAGAAATATTAGTGATCTACTCTTTCAGTCCCCGGAGTTGTCTTCTTGTAATCATTCCTAAAACTTTTCTTCTAATACATTTTTGCAATCTTTTTCATCTTGTTCTCTTCATTTAAAGTTGAGGTAGTCTTGAGGTAATTTAGGGAAATTTTCTCCCTTTAGGCTCTTCTGTCCTTAAGACTTTGGAGTAGTGAATACCCCTTCTCTACAATTGCATATCTTGTGCCACAAAGTTTGAGAGGGTGGTAGGAAAGGGCGGCACCTTTGTTTTGTTGGAACGAAAGCTGAGTTCAAAAACTCCAATTTTCATTCATGGGTGCTCCATAATTTTCACATTTTTTCTTCATTATAGAAGTTTGCAACAAGATTATAGGGGATGTAGAGTATCTCCCTAATCTTTGGCATACTAATCACCACACTTACTTGGTTTCCCTAGATAATTCCTTCATGTGCATCATATATCTAAGCACATAGATCAATAAGTTTTGGACATGGGTGTACAAAAGGAACCATGTTCTATGCTACAATAGAGCTCCATTTCTTGTAGCTAAAAGACTTGAAGTCTCCCTTGCAAGCCATCACAAGCATGCGGGCATGAGCTTCTTCTCTCAAGTGTTTTGGATTTGCAGATAATTTAGGATCAAAATATTTTGTTTGTGTCATCGTAGATTATCACACTATCTTTGTAGGGTCCCTTTGCAACCCTTTTCACAAATGGTAAGGGGGACTTTTGATGCACAGTCATGGAAGCATATCGCTTGCTTTCAACGAGTTCAGGAAGAATATCTCCATAAATAGGTGCTCCATAAGACTTTATTTTCTTCAAGTGATTTTGCTTGGATGAGTACACAAAAGGCTCCATGTCTTCTCTTTCCCCAAAGTAGGCATCTTTTCTTCTTTTGAAGTACTTGCTAGATTTTGTGTGCAGGTATGAACTCAATTCTACACTTAATTCTCTACTTTAGCTTTAATTCATGACAATTTAGAATGTTAAAGTGTTATGTTTGAGGAGGCAATAGGTATTTATTGATTATTGCCTTTTAATATAATTAGTATGTAGCCCTTTTGGATCTATTTCCTATTAATGCAAAGGATGGTGCACACGCTTGAGGAGCTCTTCCTAAAATATTTGGTAGGATTTTTACATGAAGTCATGCAAAAGGGTGCCTCGAGAATTAAATGCAAAGGTTAAGGCCAATAACTGTCTTTCATTAAGGCTTCTCAAAATGAGGGGAGCCAAGGCACTAATGCTTGACAACTGTCAAAAAAAGGGGGAATTACAATGTGCCAATGACACTTATTAAGCAGACTCAGAAACAACAACAAAAACAAGAAACTATCTAACTATATACAAAGGAAGCTGATAACTGAGTTAAAGTGCTTCAAATGGATCTCGTTAATCAAAATCTCTAAGGCATTGAATTATTCATCTACCAGTTCAAATGTGTTGCTATGGTGACAATCGATAATACAAAAAGGTCTTATCAACAATGAGTCAAATTTTGTGTGTTGACCTAGCCTCATGGCCCTTTCCTCATACTTAAGAACCAAATCTCCAAGCTTGAAGCCTAGGTCAGAGGCTTTATTGTTGAATCACCTCTTTACCACTTGTTGGTGGCTAGTCATAACATCAAATGATTTCTCTCTTTCTTCCTAAAGGCTAAGTAATTCTACCAAACTGACCTCCATAGTACCATTTTCTTCAATTTCAAGAGCTTTAAATAGCTACAATGTGAGGACTTCTAATGAAATGGGCATTGCAACTTCCTTCCTGTAGACTAACTCATATGCTCGGATGTCTTTAAAATTTGCTTAGGAGTGACTCGATCAACCCATAGAGCTATGTGCAGATGTTTATGTTATTTCCTCTGTTGATCAGAGTCCATTCTCTTAATCAACTTGAGGAGGTTTTTGTTCGTTGATTATGCCAACCCGTTCCCTTATAGGTGGTAGTTGGATGGAGGTTTAAGGAAGATTCCATTCTTGAGTGCAAACTCTGATATCTTTGAACCGAGGAAGGCCGTCAAATTATCAAACATAATTGTTTTCAAGGGGCCAAACCTTGCAACTAGTTCCTCTAGAAAGTTGAGGATTACCTTTTCAGTTGCTTATTTTAAAGGAACTGCTTTTGTCCATCTTGTGAGTTAATCTATGATCGTGAGTATCCATTTGTGACCCGTGCTAGATATTCGATTGATTATCCTAATGAAATCCAAGCTCCATTGTGTAAAATGCTCGTTGGCCATGATTAGGTTTAATGGCATAGTCAAATTCTTTCACTTTCCTACGAAGAATTGACATTTCTTGCACTTTTTTATTGCTCGAAAGTAATCTAAAAACCAGGTTGTCCAGTAATATCATGTATGCAAAATCTTAAGGGTGGTAATTTTTGTCGAGAAATGGCCACCCAATGGGTTGAAATGCATATCTTGCAAGATTTTACTGGCCTGATGGTTATTGACGCATCTAAGGAGGATACCATCAAAATTTATTTTAAACAGGATTCCCTAGACTAGTGTATAACTAGCTCCTTGTAATCTATAAAATATCCTTTTGTGTGCGTGGAGATTGTTCGGGTATCGGTTGATCTTCATGAAGTGAATCTTGTCAACAACCCATGACCCGTGGGTATCATACTGATTTACTAAAACTGCCTATGGTGCATCATGTTCCTCTACCATGATATCTATGGATTGTGCCAAGTATTCACAAAGTCCCCTCTCTTCGATTACTTTGGTCAATCTGACTTTGATGTCATATTCTAGGATCTTGGTGATCCAATTGGCCCTCTTTTCTATAAATTCCTCTTCCAAGATGTACTCTCTAATGCTAGGGTGTGATACATATACCATTATCTTATTTCCTAACATTAGGTGTTTGAATTTATTAAGACCTGTAATGATGGTGAATGCTTGCTTCTCTACAAAGTTATACTTGGTTTCATACCCTCATAGAGTTCTTGAATATAATGCAATGGGGTGTTCACCTTTTCCTCCATTCTCTTTCTAACTTAACAGAGTTGCTAGGAAATGTTTGCTTCCATAAACATACATGACAAAATCCTTGGAGAAGTCGGGATTAACTAGCACTGGGGTAGTGGATATTGCATCTTTGATCTTATCAAAAGCCACCCTTCCCTCAGTGGTCCATTTGAAAGCTTGATCTTTCTTCAGCTTTAGGGTGATGGGCCTTACTATCCTTGTGAAGTCTGATATGAACCTATTGATGAAGTTAACCTTTTCGAGGAAAGATTTGACTCCTTTTTATTCATTGGTAGGAGTAAACCTTTGATGTTCCACACTCTGTCTAGGTCAATGGAGATACCTTCCTTGGATACCATGTATCCTAGTAGCTTGCATTAAGGTAATCCGAAGACACATTTTCTAGGGTTCAGGGATATCCCAAACTCTTGGCACCTTTGAGATATTTTTCCACATGGTCAAAATGATCTTTCCTTTTGGATAATTCTATGAGATCATCTAGGTAGATGAGGATTATTATATTGATTATTCCTTAGAAGGCTACATCCATGGATCGTTGAAAGTAGCTCCTACATTAGGTATATTGAACGACATTTTTGTATATGTGAAAGTTCCCCACTTTTTGGTGAAAGTGGTTTTGTGTTGATCCTCTTCCTTAGCCCATACCAAATTATAGCCAGAGAAGTCATCAAGCAAAGAGAACATCTTCAAGCTCGCAACTGTTTGGAAGATTTTCTCCATAGAGGGAAGGGAGTAGTATTCATTTAAGGATGCTTTTTTTAAATCCATAAAATCCATGCAACTTTTGATCTCATCATTCTTCTTCCTCACAGGGACTATATTAGATGCCCATGTTGAATGCTTAATGGGGTGTATGATTCTTGAATCAATTAATTTCCTTAGCTCTTGATCCATGAGGGACTCAACTTTTGGATTGACTAGCCTTTGTACCTTTAGTGCACTAGTTTGGATTTCTTAACTAAGTCTATGGTGTGCTTGATCACCTTATGTTCATACCCTTTTAGGTTGTTGTAGGTCCAAGCCACGATGCCTTCATAGTAATTGCAAAAGGATATCAACCGATCCTTATCTTTCTAGGAAACCTCTTTCCCAACTTTCAATTTTCTTTTGCTTCCTACATCAAGTTCAGAATAATCACTTTTATTCGCAACAAACTTCCTTTTTTCCCTCTAAGAATCATCAAAATCAAAAAAATCTCTAGGGTGATCAATCCCTTTGGGAGTTTGTTGGACTTAAGTTTTTTATGATTTGGTCTCCATAAGCCTCCTTGATCTTTGGCTACAACTACTCTGTGATTTTCCATGACTACTAGAGGAATATAGCAATCTTTTCATCACTTTTGAATACCTACCAATGTTGATATTTTCCAAAATGGCGGGATTGATAATAACTTGTACCATGTGTTCATTTTTTAGAAAATTGATCACTGGATCAAACTGCAAACCAATCATCACCATTTTGTTTGCTTTTGCATTTTTTGACCTTGGAATAATTTGTATGTGGAAGGCCTCAAAGGCTTCAATTAGATCTTGTACCCTATGTCGGTAGGATCTCATGTAGAAATTCTTGGTGGTTGTAGTCCCTCTTACTTGTTTTACTACCAATTTGGAGTCCTTGAACACTTTTAGTCACTTCACACCCATGCATTAAACAAGGCTTAGGTCATGGACCAAGGCCTCGTATTCAACATCATTATTTGTGCAAGTAAATTGGAAGTGGAAAGCTTTGAGGATTTATACTCCCTTAGGAGACACCAAATGTATACTGACTCGAGACCCAACCTTGCATTTCACACCATCAAAATGCAAGGTCCAAAAACTAGAATCAATTTCAGGTTCTTTGATATGTTCTTCTTTTTTCTTTATGATTTTGGGGATGATCTAGTCTTCATCATGAACTACATAAGTCCTCAGATTGATGGGATCAAATTTCTTGAACAAATAATTCTTCATAAACTCATTAATGAGGACATCTTCCTCTAGGGTCATGTTGTTAGTTACTAATTCTTCTTCAAGTATTTCCACACAAATACATTTACTTCTTTGAGAAATATGTATTCGTCACCTCAAAATTCATCACATGTGGCGTCTTTAGAAATGTGCTCTAAATGCAATGGTTCAGATAACACCTTCATTTTTTAAACATATTTGGTCCTTAGGATTAGATGAGACCAATCCAAAGATATCTATCTACATATTTTCATTGTGAAATCCCTTGAGAGACATAGTATGAAGATTGATGGAATGTTAATAACCACCACCTCTTGGGTTATTGTGATATTGGGCCAAGAATACAAGGTTAGGGAAAGAGATTTGATGACCTCTACAATTTCCAAACCTTCTTCTTGTCTAGTTGCATTACCCCTTTATCCAAGGGTTCATACTAAAGTTACAGGGCATCCACAATTTGTTGGGGCATTATTGTAGTGTTGGAACCGAAATCAATCATAGAATTGTGCAATAATTTATCTCTAACAATAAGAGTTGAATATAAAGGGGTGGGCTTCATTTTACTTACCCCTTCTTTGGTGTTGACGAACACAGATGGCACATGAGGTTTTTCATCTCCACTAGTCTCTTTCCCTTTGGTTTGTGGTGGCTTCACTTATAGGTTCTCTACGTGGGTTCTCTTGGTCCTCAAGGCTTTCACAGTAAATAGTTTTGCTCAAGGATTGATAGAACATCTCATAGAGAAACATTGGCTAGAGCCTTCTTCAGTTGCTCAACCACATTTAGTGACCCTTGAGGTTGGACCTCATTCAGTTGGGCACTATGTTGCTATGCTTTGATATATTAGAGGTGATGGTTGGAGGCATGGATTTTTTTCTTCTAAAAATCACCTTACGCCTTGCAAAATATTTTTGCACTTTTGGCGGCTTCTTCTTAGAGTGTGTGTGGTAGTCTGACTAGACCTGTGGAGCTCTTTTTGTGGGAGTCTCATTTGTAAACACTACATCCTTTTCGTCTAACCATGAAAAAAAGTGCATGTTCTAGGGCTATTTATTTTCTTTCTCTATGTACATACCTTACATTTGAGCCATTAGGATGGCATTTTTGACCCTAGATGATTGATATCCATAAGGGGATATAACTGATGTGTTCCCTTGTCTCCTTTGTTCGGTAACTCTCTATTGAAAATTTCCTCTAGGGAATTTTTAGGGTGTATGTGCATCATCAGACAAAAAACACCATGAATTTGAGTCATCTGTCAAGTTGTTTTGGCCAGCAACTAACTCCCTATGTGGATTTAATGGGATCACCTACAAAGGGGTATCCATTGGGATGATTTGACTCGAGGGTTGCATCTGATGGTTCAGTCTTTATCCTCCCTAGTGTTGGTTGTTTTGATTATGCTGATATGATGGTCTGCTACCTTGATAATTCTAAAAATAGAGCTTAGGAGGCATAGCTTGTTGCCTTTTGAGATTTATTATCTCATTAGAAAAGTTCACAGGATGTTCTTCATGTCATTCATCTCCGTAGCTAGTGATGATGAAGCAACTTTTCTTATCTGAGCAGTTGGATATACATACATAGGGGAGTAGCTTGTGAACTATTTGGGACCTCTTGTAGTAGCGTTTTGGAAACATGAGCATCGATAGCCATGGGAGAAGATTCTAAAAATCTATAAGGTTATTCTCCACTTGGATAGCTAGTTCATAAGCATCTGGTAGTATCTAGCCTCTGAGCAATTGAATCATCATAGCTATATCTGAGTTGAAATATTTGAGATAAAAGACAATAGCCATGCCTACAGGTGGACGAGCTAAAATCAATATTCTTTTCCAAGTTTTATAGAACCTCGTATTAAAATCTATAATAGCCTCTTGCAAGGCTCTTTTGATACTAATTAGTTGTTGGAGGAGGGACGACCAATCTCCCCTTTCATTGAATCGGTTGAAAATTATCGCCAAGATAATCCCATGTGGCAATAGAGTTGGGTGCTAAGGATTTGTACCAATCAAGAGCTCACCCTTTGAAAGAAGCAACTATTATCCTTAAAGCTATATTTTGTTCTGTAACATGATGTACAGTGCAGATGTTTGCTACATCTTGAAGATGTTTTCTAGTGCTTCTAAAATCCTCCCATGTGAACTTGGGGAGTGCCTTTAAGGAATTAGCAATAATAGGATCCCAAGTAGCTGGAGCTATTGGCGGAATAAGCGGACTACCACTATTCCATTCTATGAAATTTTTGGGTAGTCCTCGCGTAGCCATTTGTGATTATTGTTGGGTTGTTCTTGACCCTGTGGCTCTTTGGCAAGTTACAGCCATAAGGGGCGGTAGTAGTAAACCTAGATTTTGTACTACAAATGACCTTGTAATAGGTCCCTAACTCATAAACTCTTACTTCTAATCAGGTTTGAATAGGTCCCACCGAGCATGCTAGAAAAGGAACTATTAATGCTTAAAACCCTCACTTCTAGGCAAATAACGTCCTATGGGAAGCTTCACTGACATGGGACCTAATTTTTATTTCTACAAAACAACTTACATGATTTTAGAAGTTGGCCCTTCAACTGTTTTGGGAGGAAAATGGAAGAAGGAAAGTAGAAAAACTAAAATAAAACTAAAGTGATATGCTGAAAACATCTTTGGTATTCATAACTAAATTGCATACTATAGCTCATAAACTTCTAGAAATTATAGAAATTTAAAATATTGTTTGCATGATTTAAGGCTTGCAACATTTATCAAAGCTTATATTATAAAATCAAAGAATGTGAGACATTAGGAAACCATCAATTTCACATAGTTTGACACAGAACACCACGTCCTCTTCATTGTTGGGTGGAGAGAAAATTACAAAGGCCCAAAGGAACAATACAAAATATTCAATCCTTCTCCTGATGGGCACCTGCTACAGTCTTTGAAATGAAAACAATAAATTGTTGCTATCTCTATTCCAGAACTAAAAAAATTATAATTTTTTCTCTTTGGAAATAGTTAACAAAAACTTCTAAGAGATACTTCCCCAGGAGCTCCTAACAAAGATAACATTTCAAAATATATAAGCATTATTGTTTGCATGGTTGGGGTTTTTGAGGCCAAGAAAACATGATACCTAGGGCCTCCTATTAGCAAAATTTTGCAATAGGGCCAAAATTTATTACCAAATCTGATAGCCGCCGAAAAGTAGCTAGAGATCTTTGCAGTATTGAAGCCTATGTGCAGGAGGTGATTTCCTCAAAATTACCTCTTCAAGTGATAGGACCTCTCTAAAATTCTTTGTTTGACGAGCCCATGCGACAGTTATACCTAGTGGTTGGAAATCGATTGAAACACAACTCAAGTTGCAATATCTTATCTTATTCTTCCATTCCTTCCACCTGCCCTCTAATGCCCAATTGTAGTAATAGAATATGGTATTAGAGATATTTCAGCACACGCACACATATGATTTGTAGCTCCCAGTGATGGTGTTACCTTAATGCTCAACAACCATTAGATGTTGAGGTGATGAAGGGAGACTCTCCCGCAAACACACCTTACATAGAAAATAACATTCAAGAACAACAATGATGCAAATTTATTATATTCTCAAAAATCACTTACATACATGCATAATATGCATTACAACTATCTGGTCACAAGACCACTATTACATAAATCTAGGCTACAAATACGTGTAGAAAATTAGACATGCAAGTCTGGGAATGGCAATAATGGTCACTAAAACCCCAACCTTTGTTTTGTATTGAAAAGCAAGAATTTCATCTATATTCTCATCCACAATGAATCCCTTTTCCTTTGTAACCACTTTATAAGACTTTTTCACTTTCCAATGAGCTGTCACTTCTATTTTTGGCACCCAACAGATTCAATTACTCTTTTTCCAAATTTAGAAAATTTATAAATTTTAGTCCAACTTTTGGGAGCCATAAATTTTGACTTGGGCATCAGATTGACAAATCGTCTACACCATTGGAAAGATCTCATCGAGTGATCTATACAAAAAGGTATATTTATAATATACCATATTTTTCAACCATTTTTTAGGCCCATTCAAAACCTCTAGGTACCTCAAAAATGACTGAATATTTTAAAAGGGATATTTAAGACAAAACATTAATATCTCACAAATGACTAATGGTGTTGAAGTGATCTCTTAACCATTGTCTTCATTTCACCATTCTAGAGCCCTATGTAAGATTTAATGTTTAGACGTGCACATTTATGCAAACTTACTACAAATAAAAACCTACCATTTTTTTCCCTTCTAACTTATTAAAAATAGTAAGTAATCCTATCATTTTTAGCCCTAAAACTTACTAAAAAAGAAACATTTTTTGGGGGGATGCAAGATTTCATATACACCCTAGATGCTCATGCATCATGGTGTGTGCTTTGTTTGGACTATCATGTCTTCTCAACCAATGTCGTACCCTTTTCTTGTAAAGGGGGCACTTTTTCTCTTCGAAGCGCGCAAGGATGACACACAAAGGCAGATGTCCATCATTTGAATCCACCTGCTTTTAATGAACTGAAAATGGTGGGTGGCACCACAACGTTGTCCCAAAATATAAATGAGCATTTCTTGCTGCGGGAGAGCGCGGGGGTGACACATGTATTCAACTGAGAAGTTCATGCATAAAGTGAATCTTTCCTAGGCCACAAAATAAAAGAGAAGGCTAGAGTTGGAGGCCCGACTTACAACTGCGTCCAAATTGATACCAAGGCACATATAACTCAAAAGTGTGGATTTAATCCACAAAGAATTTGGGGACAAAGGTAATGGATAAATTAATTAAATAAATAATGAATATTTATTTAATTAATTGGCTAGGATAAAGTGGGATAAAGGTGATCGGTAAATTAATTAAATAAATAAATAAATATTATTTATTTAATTAATGGCTTAGGATGGGCTAAAATGAGGTGTGGTTGGGTAAGGTCATATTTTAGGTGTCTACAATTTTATCTTGTTATGTGCTTGATTTATAAAATGTACAAAGTACTTCTCTTAATAGTGTCTACTAGAAAAGTATGTGGGATATAATCTTAGATATTGATAATAATTCATTGAGATAGATTTTGAATTATGTTGATTATTTATTAGATATTGATTGCTTATGTTACTAGTATGTATAATGTATGTCTGAATTGGTTAAAGGATGGTACACCTTGGTTCCATAAAATTATATGTTGGTCTTTTGTGATCTCTATTATTAGCCTAGGATGTTATTTTCCCCAAGATATATGGTCATACTCATCTACATACATGACATCTCTCTTAAGATTATGTAGGAAGTTATTTCATATTTTCCTTTTAGAATAGAATGCAATCATTTAATATTCTCCTATAATGATGATATAATGATGACATAAATTAAACTTTATCTATTTTCTCAATAAAGTCCTAGAATGATTCATTTGAACTAAGGTAGTTTTAATACTCCACCGTAGTTTTCAATTTGAAATAGATTGTGCTTTAGCTAGCTCATAATGGTTGTTGAAGGAAGGAAGCATAGTCCCAAATCAAAAAAATCAATTTTAAAGGTTACAAGTTTGACTCCACAACATAGAATTAGCCTATATCAATTCTATACCTATGGAACTAGACCAAGATAATGAACTACTAGATATGAAGAGTAGATCTAAATCCTAGGAATGAGTGGTGATAGAAACAAATTTGGATTAAGTTACTTGTCAACTTTCACATGAAACATATTATCTAACATACTAATTATATGCAAAAATAACTTAATCATCACAAATCCAAAACATAAATGAAAAAGCCATGATATACATTTTTTAGCATAATAAATATTAACACTTATACTATTTAAGTATTATTTTTCTAATTTAATATTAAAATTTATTTTAATATAAATTAAAAAATATAATAATATGAATAAAATAAAATGATTCTAAATTCTTCTCCTCTTTATTTGAAAAATAGAATGTATTTTTCCATTTAAAAATATTAATTTATATTAAAAATATATTTTAATTTTTTAAAACTTTATTGTTTTCTATTTTAAGTTAAAAACTATTCTTATTGTTTGCTCTTATCATTTAACTTTTCTTTTAATATGAAATAAAATTATAGTTATTTTTAATTAAGGAATGCGGGTCAAACCACAATAGTGGTTTACAAATTTTATGAAGGAAATTTCATTTTTTTTCCTTTCCCCCAACTCAATGGGTTTGGTCGAACTCAATGGTTCGGCCGAACCACATTATATGTTCGACCGAACCCCCAAACCCTAAACAAAAAAAATAATATTTTAAGGGGTTCAGTCGAACATGGGTTCGACCAAAACCCCTCAAATAAGACATAAAAAAAAAACATGAATTTGTCACTGTCATTTTCGCTTTTTACCAGTTGCTTTCCCTGTGCTTGTGCATGCGACAAACGTGATCTGTAAACGGCAAACAAACTCGACTTCATCTCTCCGACGAACACAAACTCAACTTCATCTCTCCAAAGTTCATCAACCCAACTTGCATATCAAGCAGCAGGTTTGTCAAATTCGAATTTCATAGAATTCAAAATGCATTTGTTTGTTAAATTTTGAAACCCTAAATGCGAAAATTTTCAAATTTGTTGAGTTGAAACTACATTTGTTTGAAAGTTTCTAAAGCTTTTTCAACATACACTATTTCTATGATACATTTCTACTTTGTCAAAAAATTAACATGCCCTATCTATGCTTCCACATTTTGCATACATTTCTACCAGGGCACCTCCAATTTATTTGAGGCATTATATCAAACAGTTCATTAACAAATTTATTTGAGGCATTATATCAAACAGTTCATGGTAATTTTTTATGGAGTATGATAGAAATAGTGTTTCAATTGTATGCACCCTATATCAAACAATTCATTAACAAATTTATTTGAGGCATTATATCAAATAGTTCATGGCCATTTTTGATGGAGTATGATAGAAATAGTGTTTCCATTGTATGCACCCTATATCAAACAGTTCATTAACAAATTTATTTGAGGCATTATATCAAACAGTTCATTAACAAATTTATTTGAGAAATTATATCAAACAGTTCATGATATAAAGTTTAGGGTGCATACAATGGAAACTTGGGTAAAATTCTTCATATTTTGTCTTTGAGTCTTATGACATTACTCCAAAAATGGTTGGTGAACTAAATGTATGAATCGAAGAATAAATTTAGAGGAAAGAAACTAGATTGTTTGAATGAAATGTATAATAAAATAGTTCTATTAGGATTAGAAGGAATGAAGGTATTATTAAATTTTCTAGTATTAGGAAAATATAAAAATATGTCCACTTTACTATATATATATATTTAAAATTATTCTTCATATATCCATGTTAAAACTATTAAAAATTAAATTACATAAATCAATTTTAAATTTGTACAAAGAAATAAATGACTTTGACTAAGAGCGAATATTTAAAATATAACTATCCTCTTTGCAAAATCCAATTTGATTTGAGATATTTATGGACAAAAAATATGGATGAGTATGAGGTAAGTAAGAAAGAATAACCTTAATTTATATCTTCCCTCATCAAATAATTTCACGTTTAAAGAGTTTCTTAAGGCATATCCAATTATGAAAAACTATTATATACTTGTTATAACTATATTAAAGTATATCATGAATAAATTGAAAGGATAAAGAGTAAATCACTAAAAACGCATACATAAATCATAGAAGTAAATTGATTAATATAAGGAGATTCAAGTGGTTGGATAATTTTTTCCAAGGAGTGGAAGATGTTAAGAAGGAACCATCAAATAAATATAATATTTTAAATACTTTAAAAGAAAAATACATTTCTCCCCGCTCTAAATTGAAATGGTATTTCTTCTAAGATGATAATAATTGAAAAAGAAGAAAATAATCATTATGAAGATCAAGTACCATTGATAAGTTTTAAGAGATCAAATAAAATATTCAACAACAAAAGAAAAAAGAGAAAATAGTTAATGCTAAAGAAACAACTACAACCAAGCTACTATGTTATAAATTCTCCTCTTATGTAGTCTTCATTTCCATATAAATTGTGGCCTCCTTGTACAAATTAGCTATTGATCATCATAGTGAAACAAATTTAACATTTTGAAATGGTTAAACATTATTATTACAAGGAGATTCTTGAAGCTTGTATTCCATCCCCACCATTTTTATTCTAAATATTTGACATTTTCTTTCAACTTAAAGTCTAAATTTTATCATTAATGTTATACATATTTTTCTAGGACAACACATATTCATTATATTTCACTAAATGTGTTCAAGCATAGAAGAAAAACTTTCAGTATATCTTTAAGATAACTTTGATACCATCAAGATAATCCCACCTTTCATTGCATTAATATCAAGGTTAACTAACCCTTCCTCTTTACATGCTTTTCAATTAGAGTATCCTCTAGTAAAAATAGAAACATTAATAGTGTGGTTATCAAAGAGTGTCTAGGGATGCACACATCACTATTATTAATAAATTATAAGATTGTAAGAAATGTTTATGGAAGAAATAACTATCTAATAGAGAATATAATGTATTAGTACATATCTAACTATTACATATTTTAAATAAAGCCCCTTTAAAATCTATCTTATTGCCATTTAATGAGTCAACTAGGTTCAAAATTATTTTCATCTTATTCCCCCAAAATTCATCACCTTTACAACAAAACTTGATTTCATCTAATTTATCTTATTTATTCTCAAATCATATTAAAATCACCACCTTAAACTCTAAGAAATATTTGGTAACTTATTTATTTTATCTTCATTTAGAAAGGGGTGTGAAGGGGATTTAGAACCTTTTAAAGTTTCTTTCAAAATATCTAGGAAGATTTTATTCATTGCCTTTCTTGTTGCTTTTAAGATTAGTGTTATGAATTTTGTGTCTTCATTCTTAAAAATTCTTATATCAACTCATTTAGCATTTCCATGATCTTTTTATATGGGAAAGGTCAACATACAATGAGGTAGACACTTTCCATTTTTTTTATTCCTTAATTAGTTCTTTCTAGGGAAACTTTTAGTTTTTCAAACACCTTACAAAAATATGATAAATGTGTGATTATTTTTCTTTGCACTCTATAAATTTTTGATGTGCTTGGATATATAACTGAGATGATTCACTCATAATGTACAATGATAAAAAATTAGTATATATGAATGAAATATTTTCGAGACATCAAACTACCATTCTACATAACTCTCACATGGAAATAAGAATATTATTTTATTTTAACTAAAGAAATTGTGTGTACTCTATCTTGAAAATTACTAATTAATTTTGAATTATATACTTATAATTTAAAATAAAGCCCTTGTAGCATGGAATAGATAGGTTAATTTTAATGAAATAAAATATGTTTTTATATTAAGAAAAATTTTACAAATATATGGAACTCATACATTGAGAAATTGACTAAGATGTAACTCTGTATGAGAATTAAGATGCCTCAAATAATTTATATACCTTCTTTCAATAATTAACATTAGAAATTAATACTTGGCTCATATTGTATACCCACCTCCCAATGGTCTTGGAATGGATGCATTTAGATGGAGAAGGATTTCAAAAGGCTCATGGTACTTGTGGACCCCTCAAAGGCATGATATATAACACATGAACTTTATTTATGAAATTTGGTCTTTTGTTGTTGGCTTCTAGTATGAATGTTATCTATTTAAGGTGGAATTCTTAGTTGAGACTCTCAATCTTCCATTGTTGGTTTCTAGTGTGATTATACAATATGCTCGCCAAACTGTATTAATTTATAATGTTAATTATTCAAAGAAGGTTTTGTTTCATAAGAAGAGACCTATGTTCACATATTCCATGGCATGTTATTATCCACAATGCATGACACTTCTTCACATCTCTACCAAGTTCTAAACAGATACAAATCTTCCATTTCCATGGAGGAGATTGATGATTTAAAAAGAAAATATCATGCCATTTCTTTCTTGAGAAGTCATGTTTGCATTCATGATTTGCAACTTCCATCTTCATCCAAAAAGAAATTTTGTTATTGTTATGTGCCTGATATTAAAACAAATCAAAACCATCATTTGAGCATGATCACCAACACAAAGGTAAACAAGTGGAAACAAAAGAAAGCTCGGTTAATGGCTTTCAACATGTTGGTGGAAAATCTGCATCTTTTTGAAAGTGGCTTCCTAGCTTATCAGTCTTATGTTTAGTAAGGTTTTGTAATCTCCATTGTGTTATGTATTCGGGTCATGGGTATATCTAGTATGATGTCTTCTTTTGGGTATTTTGGGTGCATAAGAGAATGTGCATATGTTCTGATGTATTCAACCAATGTGCTTTTGTAACATTGTAATTAGACAATTGGTCATTTGTACTAGGACCTCACTGGCTTTTTGATATTTTGTAAAATTTGTTACTCAAACTGCAACTGGGGGTTTTCTTGCTGGTTCTTTCTCGCCAGTATGTCCGCCTGAACCAGCTATATGTAAAATATTATATATAAATAAAATTATAAGTGGTCTCCCACTTTTTCTTTAAAAAAAAGTTCTTGTAAATGTCCACATCTTTTTCCTTGACACAGTTGCTATTTCTTAAAATATTTCTTATGATTTTTCATAATGTTGGTCAATACTTTACTATAAATATTCTATAGTCATGCTCTTTAAATGTCATAAGAATATGTCATAAGAGGGTTTCATCTTATAAAGCTATAATAATATTATATGCATTTAGAACATCTTAGACACGCCCCTTGAAGCATTCAACAAATGACAAATAACTCCCAACACAAAGTGAGATGCCTCATTTCCTAATATGAGGACAAAATAATAAATCAAAATATTAGGATGCGAGGTTGACCCACCTTTTCCCAATACTTGGCTAAGTTTATCATCTATTGAGGAGTGGATCCCAACAACAATTGTGCTTAGTGCTTACTACTAAGCCAAGGAATACCTATTCATTTTTCTTTATTGTATGCCTAATGACTCCTCATCTCAAATTAAATTGTGGGAATGGATTTTTATGCCCTCCCCATGACTAAATGGCTACAAGGAGGTGAATATGATATGGTGGAAAAACCAAGATACAAGTTGGTTTAGTTCTCATAAATTCCTCTAAAAAATAATTGAATTCCTACATCCTAACTAGAAATACCATGAGGGGTTTAGATCCCATTTTAGACAAAAAAATATTCTTATACTGATCACTAGTTCACTTGGACCAACTAAAGAGATGGTGAACTAAGGGAAACTTAGTTGTATTGATATATTAAAACTTAGTTATTTCTCTTTCCATTGTCCCTCTCCACAAAACACCCTTATTTAAGTAGATTCTATTAAACCTATCTCACATATCACCTCCCAATTCTTTAAACTTTTCAAACTTCTTATTCCTCATACCTAATAATCTATCCTTCAAGCTCAACACTTCCCACCTCAATCAAATTGATCACCTTGCTTCCCTAATATCCCTTTGGTTGATGTTCCTAGACGTCATCAAAATGGTAAGTGGATACAATTATGGAATGATGCGATTAAATCTATTGCACTACCTTACTATGATCTTACAATAAGAATATGGCTAGAAAGAGACCTAGAATGGAAAAAAAATATGGATCCAAATACAAAAAAAAAAATTGTTTTGGCTTTAGCACTTACTAATAACTTTTGTACAATGAGTGGTTGCTTCCGTTGAAATAAAACTTAGAAGATTTGAACTTAATTGTGGTAGTGGATCTCAATTAAGAGATAGGCTACATTGGATGAAAGGATATAAGGGATACAAATTATTTTTTAGTT
Organism: Sequoia sempervirens; assembly: GCA_007258455.2. Lineage (NCBI taxonomy): Eukaryota > Viridiplantae > Streptophyta > Pinopsida > Cupressales > Cupressaceae > Sequoia > Sequoia sempervirens. The sequence goes on from VDFB02168118.1 coordinate 219,289,872, forward strand.
ATCTCGAACATATTTACATTCTCGAGAGTGGATAATATCTATCGTTGATCAAGAGAGGTTGTTCCATGACAACTCTAATGATATTAAATCCATTTTCCTCCAACATTACAAATAATTTTTAATTGATCTAGTTGAAGGAGATCCACGTCAAGATATAGTGAAAAATTATGGGCATAACAATTATATATTTTTTAACATATATAAAATGTATGGTTGGATTAGTGAGATATTTATAACAAGTATGCAATATGAATTCAAACTTTATTAGATTTGATTCTTAATAAATTAGTTTTAACGATTCAATTTATAGCTTTATGCAATCTATAAATTTAAATAGTTTGATGGTATCTAAACTTTATACATATAAAAATATGATAAATGTCTGATTATTTTGCTTTCCAATATATAATTTTTTGATGTTCTTGGCTATATAATTGAGATGATTCACTCATATTGTAATGATAAAATTCATCCTCATATGGAGGATTTTATATTATCTTCCATTAAATTCATCCTCTTTATGAGATTCTTATGGAATATTGATATTCTAGTGTGAATTCTTAATTTTAGACATATCTTAACTAGATAAATTTAGGCTCAATGAAGGCAATAGAACTTTTTTTCACTTACATAATCCTATTTTGAAGTTCATTTATGTTAACAACTATTAGATTAAATATTTTTATCCCCAATTATTTTCAAATAATTTTATACTAATCTTTGTATTCTTATTCTTTCTTTCATCGTTTTCATTTAAAAATTTGAACCATTTAAGGATGCTATGTTATAGATTATAGTTGTATTTCCAATTCTTTTTAAATTTTAATGGTATGAAATATTATTGATGAGTAGATGAGTTATTACAACTATTTTAGATTTGTATTCCCTTTATCTAGATATATTATTTAAAGTGCTCTTTTAGGTACTGTAATATATATATATATATATATATATATATATATATATATATATATATATATATATATATATATATATATATATATATATATATATATATATATATATATATATATAATATGGAAAATGTAGATCATGTTCCACGTGCGATTCTTTGTTTGCAAATACTAGTAATGAGATTAAAAAATTAAAGAGATTCATTAGCATAGGGTGCAAACCGTGGATATATAGTGAACCATGCATGTTAATATTGCATGTCTAGAAAACTAAAGATGAACTTGAGAGGACTAGTGCATATTCCTCAAATAGAGTGACTATTTCTTTCCTGCACGTGGGAAGAAGTACATGGTGACGTTCCCTTAAACAAATACAGGATAGTGTCACCAAAGAAATGATAAAAGCCACTTGTTTTCCATTTTATCAAAATGTGCGTAAGGTTAGGGGATACCAGGTCACTAGATGTGTCGATCATGCTATGGCCTCATTGATCTACCCACAATTTCTCACAACACATGGTCTATATCCAAACAATGACCAGATTCCATTGTATTTTGTTAGCAGTTGTATGCTGAGGTCCATTTGGGCCTCAAAGTTAACTACCTGGACATTCCACCATATGTTGGTCAGGGGCGTGCAGGATTGCTGATAGGCCCACCTATCGTCGAGCAGATAGACCATCCCCAGTGTTTAGGGTATTGGTTGGTGAGAGGTCTCCTGCTCTCACGCTGGCTCTAGCCCCCATAGCAGATGAGGTTGTCGTTGCTTCCCAAAAGGAAGCAATTGACACTATAGGTGACATTGTGACTGCCACCACTAGGATATCTAATGATTGTGTAGGTCAGTATTTGATGTCCAAACATTCTCGATCCACGCCATTTTCAGCACAGTGGACCACCATGGATCCTTTTACAGTGGTCGACATCCCTACTCCTACATAGCTTGATGCACTTACAGGAGATATGTCACGCATGACTCTACATTGTTTGGCTGAGGACCTGTTGGAGGCATATGCCAACATTGCATCAGACAATGGGATTAGTATAGAGCATGTTAGAGATCATTTGAGATGCAGAGGTCGTTCAGTTCCAGGATTCCATCACTCTCATCCGAGCACTAGTGCGTATCAGGATCCACCTATAGTTCATTCGACAGCTGCACAAACTATGGGTTTTACTGATATGTTGATTGGTTCTAGTTCATCATCGCCAATGCCATCTCACCTTCATAGTCCTCTACATTCATCATTTCTAGCACAACATGGGATAGACCAGATGTATGCAAATGTTGATTCGTCGCTTGACCGTTTGGTGGATATGGTGGAGGCGACTGTTTCAGAGGACTTGGGTCATCCGATATCAGATGATATTCATGTATGTGTGCATGTGCATGTTTCAATTCTTTTTTTTTAACTAGATATTCATGTAAGTTGATATCTATATGTATAAATATTGTTATAGGTGGACATACCTCATATCACTCCTAGCCTTGGTCTAGATCGTGTGCATGATCGATGTGACTCTGTGGATGAATCTGCTGCTAGTGGACATGTGATTTTTTTATTTTTATATAATCACACGTGTATATGTACATGAAATATTTATGTATGCATAGATATAGATTGATATTTAAAAATACAAGTTCATTTAAAAATAAATTTCATAAAATTTATTTAATATCAATTATATGTATTTAACAAATCTTGTACACAATTTTATTTGTAGGGCTCAGCACATCCATCAGAGCAGGACCATTCTCATTCAGATGGCCATTCAACTAGGAGTAGACATTCATATTAGGCCATGCACACTAGATTTTTGATCTTTACTACATGCATTTGCTTATACATGATGATCTTTAGTATTTGAGATTTGATGATCTCTAACTTACATTTGCTTATATGATATACATACATTTGCTTATTTTTTGATCTTTAGTATTCAACATTTGATGATCTTTAATTTACATTTTGCTTATATGATATGTACATATATTTTCTTAGATGTTATATACATACATTTGCCTCTTTTCTTATAATATGTGTTATGTTTATATGTATTGAATCCCTTTACATGTATGTACATGTGTTTGCTTATGGTTTAAACATGTTTACACATAATATATGTATGCATTTGCTTTAAATATTCAATATACATACATGCTTTCTTATTTTATGATCTCTTACAACTTACATTTCCTTATATTCAATATACATTTGATCTCTAGTAGAATTTTAGGGAAATCAATGCCACTTTATAATTAAGTTCATTCATGTTGATCACAATAATTTTTTTTTTTAAAATGACTTAAGCAACATGAACCATTGAGTTGAGAACAAGATATAATATTTTTGACAAGTAACTCGAAATTCAATTCAAATATAATTAAGAAAATTCAATTCAAATTATACCTCTATTATACGTTTTTGACAAGTAACTTGAAACTCAATTCAAATATAATGAAGAAAATTTAATTCAAATTATACCTCTATTATACATTTTTGACAAGTAACTTGAAATTCAATTCAAATATAATTAAGAAAATTCAATTCAAATTATACCTCTAATATACATTTTTGACACTTTAACAAAATTCTAAAATTACTAGATATGTTGTGCATACCTATGAATTAAATAACAACAAACTCCACAATGAAATAACTTGTTTGTTTACTACTTGATTCATTTAAACTAGGATCTAGTTATTCCATGTACACTAGAATAATTTTTTTCCCATCCTGGATATGCATATAAATAGAAGCTTATTTTTCATTATTCTGGATATCAAATTGCAAGATTAATTGTCATTTATATCACTTGGAGCACAAATTTTGGAGAAGAAGTTTTTGCACATTTATCAAGGAGGCAAATATTGGAGCTCGACAAATTTTCATTTTTATCAATCAAGGAAAAAGTTGGAGGATAATTTAACTAAATTGGTAGAGGACTTGTTTTGAGTCATCTTTAAGTTGAAGAAGAAAATGGGACAACAAAGAAAAAGAAAAAATGCGTCTCAACGAAAATTGTCAAAAGAAGAACATAAGAGGTGTGAACAAAACTTGGAAAATTATCATAGAAAGAAACAAGGTACATGCTTGTTTCTTCTCTCTCTCACTCTCAAGTGTGTTTTTAGGACTTCTACTTTGAAAAAACATGAGTATTCATTTGATGGGATGGAATCCATAATTTGTGCATTACTCCACCCAATAATTTGGTTAGTACACCTAAACATAAATTTGTATGTGCATACATTTTGCATTGGCTTTCTTATTAAAATTAGAAATGTTTAATGTATGACCATTTTTCAACTTACAATACCCCAACTTAAAATGTACTCTTAAACTAAAATATTGTACATTAAATCATTCCCTACAAACCTTACACTTATCTTTTACCAATACCTTTGTTTAATGTTTTTGTCATCACATTATCATTGTTGAGTATTGCATCTACACAATTTCTTTACTTTGTTCATGAAGAAAATGATAGTGTACTTCAATACATGCTTAGTTCCAATGAAACAAATTTTGTGTCCCTCACTATGCCACTTTGATTTTCATAATTTTTCAACCACATTAATTATTTTATGGCTTTGCAAATTCCTATATATTCTAACTTTGCACTTTGAAAGAAACCATTATTTTTTCTTAATTATTCATGAAACTACACCTTCATGTACAATGAAGTAGCATTCTAATGTTGATATTTGGTGATCAATATCCCCTATCCAATCTACATTGCAACATCTAATTAGCTTAATATTTTTCTAAACTCCCATTGAATTTAATCTAATGATCAATAGTTCCTTAAAAATATTTTTTAAATATTTTAATAAATGCCCAATTCTAAGCTCTAGAATTATTTGAAAATTAGAACTCAAATTATACTTAAAGCCAATGCAATGTTAGGTTTTCTAGAGACTAACACATGTACACATCAAAACTCAAGCTATATGGTGCCAAGGAATAATAGTTATATATGATATATTTTTCTTTAAATTATGTCTTAACACACATTTGTTTTGAAGGTTTCTAACCATGTCATTGCACTTGAATGACTATAAATACTTTTAAATGTCCTCAAGTCATCTTGGTCATGCAAGTTGCAATGTTTATATGATCCTTGACTCCAATTCCTTAAGCCAATTCTTTTTGTTTCAATATTTGTGTTTTGTGTCTTTGGTCTTTTATTTTCATCACTTCAATGTTCTCAAATTATTTTTATGTTTTATGCTCTAGGGATTCCTCAAGCTGGAGTCGAGCCAAATCTAGATATTGGATCAAATGAATCCGTTCAAGAACACATGGACTTTGAAGTTATGGAGGAGACCCAAGTTCAAACAATGCTTGTTGGAGAGGGGTCAAGATCACTTCCTTCTACTGGTATGGATGAGCATATAAAACTAGCACAAACTTCTCTCACTTATAGCATCATGTTTTATCAGTTTGTTTGCTTGCATACATAAAATTCACTTATATAACATCATCTCTCACTTTTGTTTGCAAAATATTTTGTGACATGTAGGAAGGGCTCAACAAGCAGGAAGTTTTCATGCTCAAGTCGAGCCAAATCTAGACATTGGATCAAATGAATCTGCTCAAGAATGCATGGTCCTTGAAGATAGGGAGGAGGCAAAGTTCAAACAATGCATGTTGGAGAGGGGTCGGGATCACTTCCTCCTACTGGTATGGATGAGCATATAAAACTAGTTGAGAAGGTGAGGAAACAAATTTCTCATAGAAATTTAGATCATTTACTTGAAATGGATATGGAGAAACTAAAATATTATGCCAACCAACCTTATAATAAGAGAAAGAGTTCAATGACTAAATCTGTAAATGGAATGATCAATCATCATTTCAATCATCTTGATACACTTGAAAAAACCCAATTTTTATCACATTTACTTCTTCATGATGAGCTTAAAGAGTCATTACAATTGTTGGGTGTACATTCGGCATCAAATAAGAAGAAACACATGGGATTGCAAAAGGATATTGTTCAAAATGTTAAAAAGGGTTTAGATTCCATTAGGAAAGGACCTCGATCAGTGGATAAGGCCACTACAAGAAGGGTGATGTTGACATCTATTGTACATCAAGATATAGCAAGAAAAAGAAAAATGCCTGCACTTTCAACTGAAATTGGTTATAGTAGAACCACATTGATAAAATATGAGAAAAAGAGAAAGTTTTTGGATGATAGTTTAGAAGGAAATTGGGTAATTATGTGTAGAGCTCCCCATTCTGACAAGGTTGAAGATGTTGTTAGGAACTTGGTCTCAGGTTTTTGGCATGATCAGAATCGTCCATTATCAAATACTAGAGATGTTATGAGACACAAGATTGGACCTAGTATTTATGAAAATCATATCAAACATTGGCTAGACATAACACAATTTGAGATGTATATGAACTTTTGTAATGCATATCCTCATATAAAGATTGGGAAAACAATGTTTCAAAGGTTAAATCCATATTATGTGAAGATAAACAAGTTTTTTGAAACTTGTTGTCGTTATCATATTGAATTTGATCTCTACTATCAGGTGTTTTGAAAGATGAGAGAAGAAAGATGTGGGTTTCAAAATGCACCTCCTAAACAGGAAAGTTTGTTCATAAAGTCTATATTATGTGATCATTAAAATGGACTTCAAATAAACTGCATAAAAGAAATTTGTGAGACATGTGGAAATTTGGCTAAATTTCCTTCAAGAATTGAGGATACTGACCTAACAAAGACAATAAATTGCAAGATGTAAGTATTATTTTTATAGAGTTTATTTGTTTCAATTTCTCATAGATTGTTATTTGTATTCTCTTTGATGTAATGTTTCATTGATCAAGTGTGGTTTATTAGTTATTCACATATTTTACTGACATAGGTACAAGTATGCAAAGTTGCAAACAAATTTTGGGAAAGAATCCACAAGGCTGAGCTATGTAGAAGAGGAGATTCCCATTGAAAAATTTATGGAAGATTTTTGAAAATTGATACGACCATACATACATCATTCCTTTTTTGCTAAGTGGCAAGCACAACAATTTCAAACATTGAGAGATACTTTCCCACATGGAACAGTTATATCAGTAGTTGACTTTGTAGAAAATTACTCCTTTGTACATCAAAAGGAGATTCAATCAGAGTATTACTTTTCAAAGTAGATCACTATTATGGTTCATGTGTGTTATCGACATGCACAATCAGAATTGGATGGTGTTGAGATTATAGATGAGGAACGATCCATTAAGAAATAATATCACTTTTATATTAGTGATGATAAAGAGCATGACACACTTTTTGTCCAACACTGCTTTACAATATTTTATGAGAATTTGAGAAGCAAGGGTGTAAAATTTGAAAATCATTTTGTATGGTCAGATGGATGTGTGGCACAATTCAAATCTTCATGGCCATTCTATGCACTTTGTAGATATCATAAAATATAAAAAATACATGTTTGGAGTTTTTTTGAGAGTGGGCATGGAAAGGGTGAGCATGATGGAGTAGGATCTTGCATCAAACAAGCTTTAAGAAAGCATCAAATGAGTTATCCAGAAGATCGTCTAGACAATGCACATGATGTTGTTGAATGGTGCAAGAAACACTTTGCATCAAATGTGGTCGGCACATCTTCAAGAACAAACCAACACATTCCACATAGAGTGTTTTGGGAGATATCGAGTATGTATAAATTACATTAAATCAAAAATTTGAATTTATTTAAATTTAAAATATATATATACGTATTTGTTCACATAAGTTTTTTGTTGAACATATGTATCTAGGTGTGGATAGAAGATCGATGCATGGATGTAAGAGGGTAGAAAAAATAAGATCTTTGCATTGTGTTAGGAGTTCAGATAGTCGCCATGGATGGATATTAGACATAAGGGATTACTCTTGTTTTTGCACTGAGTGCATTGAGGGAAACTCTGATTATGCATGCAACAATCAAGAACTTGGATATGTTGGTAAATGGGATATGGTGCCACTAGTTGTTTCAGAAACATATGATGAAAATGAGGAAGAAAGATTTGAAGACATTCCTTTGATTTCAATTGATTATGACCATATTTCAGGATTGGTTAGAAAAGGTACACATGTGTAAGTTTTCAATAATTTAAATATTATATATATCTAGTTAATGATCTTTAGAGACATTTCTATTTTTTTTTATAATTTTTTTGTGTAAATTTGGTGTATAGGAGATGTTTTTGCAATCATAGCAGAGCCTGGAAACATCGAAGGTGTTAGCTATTATTTATTGCATTGCACAGAAGAGAGGAATAAGCTAACAGAACTTGAAACAAGTGATGGAATGTCATTTCCCATAGGTGAGTTTGAATTTAGAATTTTATATACATTGTATTCACATGTGCACATTACATTATAAACATTAAATATATATTATACAAACCTTGAGCACGAAAATGTTGCACACGTTCATATGTATTACCTTAGGTTCATGTTTACCATGCAGGTTTTGTTGTAGTGCAAGGGACATCTAAAACAAGTCAAAGTTGTTCAACATGGGATTCATTTTGTTGACTATCAACCTGATAACAAGGTATATCAATATAGTCACTTAATAATTGCTACCACTCTACATCTTCATGCAGTTCCACATGCACGTGGCTGAAAATGGAGACTAGATAGTGATGATCATCAAAAATTCCATGTTATTGAAGAGGCTGAACCATAATCTTTGACTTAGATTATATCCATGGTTTTCAAGTTCACTTGTAACCCTATACATGTTCAAATGAGAACTTATAGTAACTTGTACATAGTTGTAAATCATTTTGTGTAAATTACAATTATATGTATATATTTGTTCCATGGAAAATTCTTAAGTTCAAGAATGTTTGATAGCATCATCTCTCACTTTTTTTGGTTGCATGTAAACCCATATATATCAACAAATGTGGCTGAAGCGTGTGATTTTTAAAAATCATTTTGCCTAAATTACAATTATATGTACATATTTGTTCCATGGAAAATTCTTAAGTTCAAGAATCTTTGATAGCATCATCTCTCACTTTTTTTGGCTACATGTAAACCCACATATATGCTTTCAATCCTTATTTGAAACATAGTGAAGTTTTTTAAAATCATTTTTCCTAAATTACAATTATATACAACTTATATTTGTTTCATGGAATTCTTAAGTTCAAGAATCTTATATACACTTATATACAACTTATATAATTTGTTCCATTGAATTGTTCCATGGGAAACTATGTAAATTTTGAAATTAAGTATTATCTAATTATAAAATTATAAAATTATTATCTCTCTCAAGTCTCTCCCCTCCCACCCCTCTCCTCTCTCCCTCTACCTAAACCCTTAAGCCCTGCCCTTTATCTCTCCCCACTCCTCCCCTCTCTCTCAAGTCCTCCCTCCTACCTCTCCCCTCTCCCTCTACCCTTAGCCCTTAAACCTAAACCCTTGTACATCCCCCTACCCTTTATCTCTCTCTCCTCCCCTCTCTCTCTCAAGTTTCTCCCTCACGCCCCTCTCTCCCCTCTCCCCTCTACCCTCCAACCCACATGAAACCCTAAGCCCTTCTACTCCCTACCCTCTATCTCTCTCAAATCCCACTTTCTCTCTCAAAGTCTCTCCCTCCCTACCCACTCTCTCCCTCTCCGAGGCTCCTCTATCCTTAACCCTTAAACCCTAGGACCCCCTACCCTTTATCTCTCTCCCACTCCCCCCCTTCTCTCTCTCTCAAGTCTCTCCCTCCTATGCCCTCTCCCTCTTTCCCCTCTACCCTTAACCCTTAAACCCTAAACCCT
>VDFB02168118.1:219299683-219357849 GCA_007258455.2 Sequoia sempervirens
AAAAATTTAAAAGTTTAATCCTAGTGTCAAAAATGCAAACTAATGGTTGAATGATAAAGATTTTGAGCAATTTCAAAGTTGGTTTATGATAGAGTCCTCTTGGAAAAAGTGTTTGAAAATAGGTTGATAGTGTTTAGACTTATATTCTAGTTTGCATGAGGGTTTTGTTGCTGTCATACGAATGTGTCATTTCAAGTCACAAATGCGTCATAGTATGGAAAATGCATTTTAGTTTAATCAAATGCAGTTCAACAGTTGTGTCACAGGTTGCAAAATTTTTAGTTTTTTGATGTATTGAGGAAAAAATATGATCTGTCCAAGGTCGAATGTTTTTGTCAGATTTGTGAATGTGGTGAATATTGTTTGAAAATCCAAAAAGCACTTGATAAGCACAATGTTTTAGTGTAAGAAAACACACATAAGAAAAACATGATCCTAATAGGCCAAGGGTTTTTATACTTGGTATAGCCCATCGATATACCCTGGATTGGTGTTGAACACCTCTCCTTCTCGAGAGCAGATAGCTTAGAAGTTTGGTGGCACTAGCTCCCCTCCATGGCACTCACTTCTACGGGCACACCAACTTCGAATTCTTGGGTAGTCACTTCCCAATAACTGCTATCTCTACTCAAAGGAGTTAGTAGTGAGTATCTTCGGGCATGATACTATACCTTGCACTATACCAAGCAACGGTTGAAAATGGCTAGCTTCTAAAACAATAGGTGTCTAGTTAGGGCATCAGTTCAAGTGGCCACACATGGGGAAAGAGATTAATCACCGATTAGGTGGCACTCCAGCCTGAAGAGGTTATGCTCAATAGGGTTTATGGGAGTACTACTCCATCCATGTGACACATCTGCACTCTTGGTAATTAAACTTTCCTCAAGCATCCATTTTATATCTCGGTTGGAAGTGGCTTAGCTTTATCTTGTTACCGGTTGGGTCATCCCTTAAAGTGATTATTTTTTCCCTTAAGGAAGGCCCATTTCTAGAAATAATAACTATTTCTCTTACACCTAGGATTGCTCGAAAGTGCAAGGGGAGAGGATACTTCGATTATTAATTCGTGAGGGTGATAGAAAATAAGGTGGGTCTGGTTTTCTGATCATCTAGTTTTCACAAGGTGAGAGCATAATCACCTACCACCTTCAAGCACAGTCAGACATAATCAAACACATGTTCATTTTAATGCACCAATGGAAGTGTTTTATAAACTAGAAATCACAAACACATTGTTTGAGAAATGAGTCTTTGACTAATGGAACTGTAAAACCAAAAGTTAGTAGTTTCATAAATGTCTTAGACCAACAAGAAAGCTACAAAAAACTAAGTTAGGACAAGAGATTAAAAACCAAACTAAAATTTAAAAGTTAGTAAATAACTGTTGTCACATGAAGTTGCACCCTTGCTGAACCTGATGTTCAACACCTCAGTGAAACATGGGAAGACCTATAAAGATGTGGGTTTCTTGTAAGCAGAGGTCAACCTCCAGAGAAGGTCGGCTTCCTTGTTGGGTTATCACCTAAAACTACTGATTCTTTGAAGGGAAAGGGAGAAGGAATGCATAAAATAAAAACTAACGCTATGGTGATACACCAAACTGATAAGAACAATGAGATACTCGTGTTACACTTGAATATTGATGATGAACATAAGATTACACATCAAATTTTGCAAGCCTTGCACTAACGTTTCACAAACAGGTTCGATTCACACACTTTTTTCAGAGAGGAAAGAAAGATTTTCACATATCAGAATCTATGTGTGACTAAATGAACACAATTTGTAATTTGTATAATGATACTTTTTGCAAAGGAAGGCATGAAACACAAGATAACGTTATGAAGGAATGAAAGAAATTCACAAAAATAACTTAATCATGAACCTGAAATGCACAACACTCTACAAGAACAAGATGGAAATCTGAACATCAACAGTGATCAAGGTAAGCTTTATATAACATGTTCCAAAATGAGTTACAAAAGCTTGTTAATCTGAGAGAGGACTGCAAAAGGGTCACAGACTTCAGAAGAGCAACTGGAGAACCCCATTACAAGAAGCCAAAAATGCCTTATATACAAAACTGCGTCGGCACCTCTGGGCTTACAAAATATCTGCTTCTGAAAGATCTACCCTTAGATCTTTTAATTGAATTTAATGTTGCACCCTACATGTCCATCTCGGTGTGAAAGATCACCCTTGGAGAAGCCCCTCAGATATTGCTTAACATTAACTTCTAATCCTTATTATGTCGATTGCGAATTCCCCAGTCGAGTTGCTTTTGAATGTATGAGCTCCAAACGGCATTCCCTTTCGTCTTCTTGGCGGTCAAGCGCCATGCCACTATAGCTCCCTACGATTGGTATGCCACATGGAACTGTAGATGGTCAAGGCTGGCCAGTCGGTCGCGTATGGTGAGACGCTTATGGTGTCTCCCGGTGATGTGATTATATCATTAAACTTATGGCTTGACTCGTGTAGTGTTGAGACATCTTGCCAAATTTTGTCTTGGTGAGGACTTTGTCCTCCTGGCGGCTTAGCGGGGAGCTTATGCGGTCGGATGACTCCCAATGTTGTCTGGGGAATCCTCTTTGGTGGGACATCCCTTTCGGCTTGACTTATGCCAAACAACCACACTCTCCCCGGAGCTCACCGGCGAGCTCTCTTCATTCGACGGACCAGAATTAATGGGTGAGATGTCTTCAAAAGCAGAGGCTACCAGAGACCATACATGGTAGGAGACCTCTTGATGTCACCGACGTTCCATTCCAGCCGATATTTTATTTCCTTGGCCGGTCATGGTAAGTCCGGAGACTTCATGTGAAGAGCTTTATCACGAGCCCTTTTTGTTTGGCAAGACTTTGCGGTTGGGGAGACATCACGCGGCATGTGCATTCTGGGAGCTCTTTTATAGTTGAAACTTTGGCCTATTGTCGGATCCTTTGTCGAGCACACTAGGTTTCTGAACTCATCTTTACGACGGGCGGGTGCTATCGCCGGAGACTCATGCCGAACTCTCTATTATGTCTGGGCCCTCAGTCGTTGGACTCCCACCCGGTCAGGTGAGATCTCGCAAAGCTCCCTATCTTTGGTGATGAGTTCACTTTCTCTTGATTAGGAGACATCATAGAGGCCTTTCTTAATTGAGACCACTCCACTTCGGCAAGAGTTCACCCTATTGATGAGACATCTTGGCGAGATCACTTTTCTCTTGGCGAGCCTCTTTTTTGTCGCTGAGACATTCCTGGGTCGCCGAGACCTCTTAGCGAGCTCAAATGCTATGCCGAAGACTTCAACATAAAGCATTGTCGGCAAGACATGTTAGTTTTGCTAAGACATCACACTGAGCTTCTTTAACTTACCCCGAAGTGTTCATCTGTCGCCAAGAGAGTTATACCAAAGACATCAACACCATTAGCGAGACATTGCATTCTTGCTAAGACTTCTCTCTGAGACTGTTTGTGTTACCCCGAACGAATGCAGTCGGTGTGACTTTCTCACATCGATAAGACTTCTTACCGATAGTATTTCTTCTAGCGAAAGCTTCCCCGATGACTTTAAACCAACTGCTGTCGGCGAGACTTTAAGTCTTCGTTGGGACTTCTCACCGAGCCGCTATAGGTTGTCCCGAAGCCTGTGGTCTCCATGAGTCTCCCTGATTTACGATTGAATGGCCTATTGGCCAAAGAATTCCACATGATAAGAGGTCATACCGAACCCCTCTTGTCACAGCGATAGGCTCTATAGTGAAAGCGTTCGACAAGATAGAAACTAGGTCACAACGACTTGTTCAAAATAGAATGTATCAAAGATGCTAGTCAGCCAGACAGTAAAGATGTCATACCGACTTGGCTCTAATGGAGGCTTGATCCTGTGATTATTGAGGCATATTTTCAACAAAGCAGGCTTCCCCAACTGAGTTCCCTGTGAAGTGTCATGAAATGCATGAACTAACCCTCAATGGAAATATCCCATTTGGCCCTTATGAACACCTGCAACATAAATGCCTTGCCTGATTGAGCCTGAGGGTGAAAATTAGGTAACAATAACTAAACTAGAAAATGAAGAAACTAAACTAAACAAAGAAAAGGAAATCAAAGAAAACTAAAAAACTAAGACCTCGATTTTTTTGTTGCTCCAAAAGAAGCAGTTTTTAGGAGCCCCACTCCAAAGCCACATGCTACAAATAGAAGATTAGTAAACCAAAAAAAACTTGAATGAAAACAACAAACTAAAATAGTGATAAATTTGTCAAAACTAATCAAAATTTTAAATCGCAGATATCTATGGAAAGCTAAGACATAGACCTCCAAAATTTAGAAAATTCTTTTGAAAAATCTTGCACAACAAAAGTATTATAAACAAAAGAAAATTCGGGTTTTAACAACTAAATCTTTAAAATATACGATAACTAAAACGGCCATAACTTTCTCAAATATTAACAAAATTTTAAACCGTTTGAAGTTTCAAAAAGCTAAGAATGAGGCCTACAAAACCCAGATAATGGATTTAAAATATTTTTTGTGCTTGTTTTTCTGTGCTCAAAAGAAGACGACAGGATTTCATATGAATTCTTGGCTGGAACCTGCAAAATAGCAAAAATAAACAAGAAAACACACAAATTTTCTCTAAAAAATTGTCAGGTTCACTAATGTAAGATGGGGCCAAAAATAAAATAGCATAGACAAAGTGACAACCAACACTTCTAAACTATTAACATCATCCAAACAAGAGAAAACAATGAAAGTATAAAGAAAATAAAACATCAAATCAAAATACTCCATATGCTTAAACTTGAATCACTTCTCTTACTCTCCTATTTATGCTTTTGCAAATATTCCCTCAAATTTGTAGTCTAAATTGTGCAAATACCTACAAATTGTAAGTAGAAAGTTGGAGAAGAATAGTTGTTAAGGTGAAAATGGAGAAGGAAGGTTACTTTTATAGACAACCTTTCGAATGGACAGTTGAAATTAATCTTCTAGAAAGATTTCAAAATCAATGGATGGGAATGCATGAGAGGGATGTTACAAAATGGATGGTTGAGATTAAGTCTCAGAAAAGATGTCAAGACAAACGGTCCAAAATTGATGCACCAAAAATATTTCATGCATGGAAAATCTATGATGTCGATGGTTATGATGCCTGACAATTATGACAGACATGCAAGACATGCAGGCTATGAGAAAAAAGAATGTTATGAGAGAGGATTATCACAAAATAAACTAAAAATAGCATGGGGTTCACCAATGTAAGATGGGGTCAAAAATCAAATAGCATAGACAAAGTGACAGCCAACACTTCTAAACTATTAGCCTCATCCAAACAAGAAAAAAAATGAAAGCATAAGGAAAATAAAACATCAAATCAAAATACTCCCCATGCTTGAACTTGAATCATTTCTCTTACTCTCTTATTTCTCCTTTTGCAAATATGCCCTCATATTTGTAGTCTAACTTGTGCAAATACCTGCAAATTGTAAGTAGAAAGTTGGAGAAGAATAGTTGTTAAGGTGAAAATGGAGAAGGAAGGTAGCTTTTATAGAAAACCTTTCGAATGAACGGCTAAGATTAATCTTCTAGAAAGATTCCAAGATAAATAGATGGGAATGCTTGAGAGGGATGTTACGAAATGGATGGTTGAGATTAAGTCTCAAAAAAGATGCCAAGATCAACAGTCCAAAATTGATGCACCAAAAATATGCCATGCATGGAAAAACTATGATGCCTGATAGTTATGACAGACATGCAAGACATGCAGGCTATGATAGGGGATTATGACATAACATCTTTGACCAAGTAGTGCATAAATAATTTATTTTAAATAATTTATTCAAAAATGGAGAGAGTGGAGGAAATGGACAAGTGGAAAATAAATAATTTATTCAAATTATTTATTTGGAGAAAATGAAAAGAGGAGCATTTAATTAAATTTAATGGAGAGATGAAAATTAGACTTTAAATAATAGGGGAGGTGGCATGGGATAGTTAAATTATTTTAATAATTATTTAACTATAGAAGAATTAAAGGACCATGAATAGATAAATAATTAATGGTAAATATTTAACTATAGATGAAAGGTAACAAAATAATTAAATAAATAATAATTTATTTAACTATTGAAGAAGAGGGAGAAATTAGTGACACAATTAGTTTATTTAATCGATCAGGATAGAATAAATATTAGAAAGTGAATTAATTAAATAATTATTAAAACATATTTAATTAATAGAGGAATATGATCAAACATAATTGAATAACTTAAATTATTCAATTATCGAAGGATGAGGATGAAGAAAAATGGCACTCACAGGCTTATTAAAATTTTCATCGTCTACATTTTACCTCTCTTTGACATAATGCAGTTCATCACATTGTGTCAAAGAAATTTAATTCTGAAATATGCCCCTGTGAAAGAAGAATGACGAGGTGGGTTGTGTATGCCCCCTTGAGAGGAAAAGTGAATTCAAAGAACATGAGTGTGCTCTCAAAATGGATGATAAGACTAGAGGATGAAAGATAGAAGAAATGTTAGCTTGGAAGGGGATGGATATTAGCGTGAAAGAGAAAGGAGGATGAAGATGGAAATCTAGACGAGAAATGATAAGGGAACCAAATTTCATGCTTACATTTTTATATTTATCATCATTGGGAAGATTATTGTAATGGCCAACAAACACCATGATATGGTGCAGACCAAGGTTTGCAAGGTTGTACCATCATGTGAGACAAGCAATCACAGAGAAGGATGATCATGACTCATACTAAGAGAGCGATTGCCCCAGTCTTTTTGTCATAATTAACCACAAATAGTAAGACAGGCATGACAAATCATGAAACATCATTGCTCCTCTAAATCCTATTGTCAAGACATCCTCGAGGAACTAGCATCATGATTTCTAAAAGACAAAACAAACATCATAAAATTAAATGTCAAGTGCTTGCCAAGTGTCTGAATGTCAAAATGTCATGTTTGTCAGGTTTGTCAAGTATGGTGGAATGTCGGATGTCTTGGTGTCAAAATGTTAGGGTTAATGATATGAAGATGCTATATTGGTTTCAAGTTTAGGAAGGACACATTGTAAATGATGCCGAGATGTCAGATTCAGAAAGGACACATTTTGAATGACATCGATGCCAAAGTGATACCAAATTTAGGAAGGACACATCCTAAACAATGTCAATGTTAAGATTATCGAATTCAGGAAGGACACATCCTAAATGATGTCAATATCAAGAGGAATGTATCTCAAATGTCGTGAGAATCCTCAAAATTCCAAATGATCATGATGATGCCTAAGGACACATCGTAGGGCATAATTAAATGACGGGCTACCCTTCAGAAGGACACATCTAAAGAATAAGCAAGATTTGACTGGTTTCACTAAGTTTGACTGAGTTTGACCGATTTTGATATGCCAAGATGATTATTGTGCTTGATTGACAGATTGTAGAAGTTCTCTTGGGTAGATTGTTAGTTCAAATTTTGAAAAATACCAAACTCTAGTTCATTCAATCTGGATATTCGATATTCTTCATCATTTACTAGATGTTTCAATGAAACCCTTAGTGATGGAAGCGAAAACTCAATAGGAAAAATAGCTTTGGATTCATATACAAGGGAAAAGGGTGTTACACCTATGGGTGTATGAATACTGGTTCTATAAGCCCACAAGGTAGGGTTCAGCTGAAGGTTCCAATGACGACTAGTGTTATTAATAGTCTTCTTAAGGATTTTGAGGATTGTTTTGTTAGACACTTCTGCTTGACCATTTCCATGGGGGTAATATGGAGTAGAGAAGCAGTGTTAGATGTTAAATTTTTGACACAAATCATGGACATCCTGATTTTGAAAGGGTGTTCCATTATCTATGATAAGGGCTTGAGGAACACCATAGCGACAAATGAGGTAATTTAGGATGAACTTAGATATTTTGTTTCATATAGTGTAGGTTATGGGTATGGCTTCGATCCACTTTGTGAAATACTTAGTGGCCATGACAATGAATTTATGATCGTTAGATGATTTAGGAGTAATTTTTTCTATGAGGTTGACTCCCCACTATGAGAAATGCCAAGGTGTAGTAATAGGGCTGAGCTCTTGAGCCGGTGTATGGATAAGGTCCCCATGTTGTTGGCATTGTAAGCACTTTTTGTCAAACTAATTAGTTTCTTGTTCTATAGTAGGCCAATAATACCCTTTCCTCAACAACTTTGTAGCCAAAGTTATACCAATTGAAAGTGACCCACAAATTCCTTCATGCACTTCTTTCAATGTAGTTGAAGCTTCCTCTTGGTTAAGACATCACAATAACATACCTTAGAAACTCCTCTGATAGAGGGTATCACCTAAAATGATAAATTAAAATGCTCTTCTGATAAATTTTTTTCTCAAGTTAGGGGTAAGGTCAAATGGATGGATATTTCTATGAAGGTAAGTGTATTCATCATGATATAATGGGGAACTAGGACCAAAAATTTCACACATGAATTCAGATTCAGGGATATCAAAATCCAATACAAGAAGTTTCTCTACGATAAATTCAAATTTCAAAATGTTGTGAGGAATATCTAGCAAAGAGCCAATAGTAGGTGTTTCCTGCTCGATTATAGACTTGAGGTATTTGCTCAAGTGTTATGTTGATGAAGTAATCCTTGAAACTATCCACCATATTTTTATAAGGCATCAACTTACCATCCTTAGTCTTATAGTCATCATTAACCTAGTTTACAATCAATTGGGACCACCTATAAACTCTTAGCTCTTGAATTTTCCATTTTATTCCAATTCTTAGCCTTGTGATGAGATCCTCATACTCAACTATATTGTTATTACATGGGAAAGCTAACCTATATTATTTAGGGATGAAATCACATTGTGGGATAGTAAAAATAACACCCACTCCAGACCCATGTTGTGCATGTGAACCATCAAAATACAACTTCCATTGCACTAATGTGCTAAGGACAAGCATTTACTCATCAAGAAATTCAAATACCAAAGGATTCTCCGCATAGATGGGTGACTCCACCAACTAATCTACAATGACTTGTCCTTTAATAGCCTTTTGATCCACATACTCTATGTCAAACTCTATGAGGATCATTACCCACTTCACCATGCATCCTATGAGAGTATCTTTAGATACAAAATACTTCAACAGATCCACCTTAGAGATAAGATTTATTTGGTGGGATATAATGTAGTGCCTTTATTTTTGGGATGCAAACACTACTACTAGACAAAATTTTTCAATAGGTGAGTAGTTTAGCTCAAATCCAACCAAGGTCCTACTGATGTAGTAAATAGCTCTTTCTTTTCTTGTTTCATCATGCTAAGCAATAAGAGCACCAAATGTTGCTAAAGTAGTTCAAATATAAACAATCAAGGGTTTATCTACTATTACTGGCATAAGGACAAGTGGTGTCAATAGATAATCTTTCACCTATTGAAATTCTTGATCATAGTTTGAATCCCATTTTTAAGCTATCCCTTTATGGAGAAGGTGAGAAAAGGGATGACACTTTTCTACTAGTGGTGTAATGAATCTTCTGATAAATTGTAAGCTCCCTTGTAAGCCTCAAAGTTGTTTAAGTATCTATGATGGCTGCATATCTAGGATAGCTTTGACCTTTCTTGGATCCACTTCAATTCATCTCTATGATATAATGTATTCCAAGAGCTTTCCTATAGTTATTCCAAAGATTAACTTCTTAATATTTAACCTTACCTAATATTTCTCAAGTCTATAAAATATTGGCCTTAGCACATCTAGATGTTCTTTCCTTGTTCTTGACTTAGCCAAAATACCATCCACATAATCCTCTAAAGTATTGTGAATCATTTTTGAGACCAAACAACATCATGTTCCAAAAACATGTTCTCCATGGGCATGTAAATGATGGCTTATGTTAATCTTCTTTTGCTACCATGATCTTATTGTAGCCTGAGAATCTGTCCATGAGTGATAGCATTTCACTTCCAACTATTAGATCCAAAATGATGTTAATATTCAGAAAAGGAAAATCATCCTTATAACATGCCTTATACAAATCTATGAATTATGTGCAAATATTGATGCCCCTAGTAGGTTTTAAGATTGGTACTAGGTTTGAAACCCACTCTAGATAGTTTATCAGTCGTATGAATCCTACGTCAAGAATTTTTTGTAACTCAACTTTGACCAATAATGTTATTTGTGGAAGCACTTCTCTTAGCTTTTGATTTACCATTTTAGCTTGAGGATGAAATTAAATATGGTGCATAACTATGGAGGGATCAAGGGCTGGCATGTTTGCATAATACCAATAAATTTTTTATCTTACACTCTTTCAAGAAAGATGCCAGATTTGTCTGTTCTTTATCAAGGAGTTATTCTGCATCATATCTGATTTTTGGTGCCACCTCTATTCCCACATTGATTGGATTTCATTTTTTAACAAATTTTTTTCATGATGCATCATACTATTAGGTCGATTGAATCCCCCATCCTTAGGTGCCTCAGAGAGGTTTTCACCGTCAGATATATCTTTTATTTTTATTGTTTTGTGATTAAAAAGTGACATAGGATGGTTTTCACTTAGGGATCAAGATATGATTTACACATTTTCCATTTTGTGACTAAGGATTTCAATTGTCTCCCCATAGTATGCTTGTGTATCCAACTCAATTTCAAAACCTACTTTGTGATCTCCAAATGACATGTTGTCTCAGAGCCCCATGAATTCAAAGATGGACTCATCGTTTTTGAATGAATCCAAAATAAGTGGTCCTTGTTGGTAAAAGTTAACAACTTGGGGATAGACGAGTCTTAATTCAATGATTTGGCTAATGGAAGTGAAGTATGTGGTAGTGATCATGAAGATACAATTGTCCTCAAATAGGTTTTTCATATCAAGGGTAAATTCGTCGATGGTATTGTTATGTGATGTAGGAAACCAAGAGGAAGGTTCAACTCCCTTAACAAAATTTCCCTTGCCAAGAAGGGTCACTTTACTCGTGGTAAATCCAAGGCAAATATTTCTAGGTTGTCTATTAGGAGCAAGAGGTTCTAAAAAACCATTATTATTTTGACCAAGCTTTTCATTTTTGTTGTATCCCTAGTCCTTCATAAATTGAAGCCCTTTATTGTCATCATCCATTAGAAGAATAGGATTTGGTCTATCATATTGATATAGAAATTTTGATGTAGTATCTTCACCAATAATTTCTTTGTTCAAATCTCCCCACTTTATGAAAGTGGTAGGTGTCATCTTGATTTTTTTTTTTACTTTGTCAATATGTTGAGGCTTCCCATAGGATCTAGGAGGCTTCCCGTAGGATCTAGGAGAAAGAGGAAGTTATCCAACTATAAAAGAGTCTTTATCTAGGTTGTAGTCTCCACAACCATTATCTTTGATTATTGCTTTGATCTCAGGGATGTTTTGCAAGTTAGGTTTCTTTGATTCAAAGGTGGAAGATAAGGTTGACGAGTCAATAAAGGAAGAGGATATTTGAATTTCATCATTTTTTTGAACTTGTGGCACCCTATAATACTTCTCTTCTAGGTTCTTACAATAGTAAAAGGGTTCTATATCACCATGTATTTTAAGTCGTCTATCTTCATAGGGAAAATTTATGCATTGTTGGTAGGTCAAAGCTACAACTTGCATGGCATGGATCCATAGATAACCAAGAAGTATGTTGTAAGGGAGATCAAGGTCAAGCACTTGGAAAGTGGTTTCTACAATTGTAAGTTGCACTTGGATGGGGATTTTGATTGTTCCTTCAAAACTCTGTTGATTATCATCATAGGCTATAATGGTAACACCTTTTTCCTTCTCAATAACATCCTTTGAATAGCCCAATTTCTTGATCAACTTAAAAGGGTAAAAATATTAAGGCCATCACTTCCATCTACCTAGACTTTTTTTACTTTATTCTTATGAATGTAGAATTCAAGATGCAAAGCCCAATTATGTGATGGTTGTGTTGGGAGGTCTTGCTCAAAAAATTTAAGGAGGTGAGTGGAGGGGATATGTCCGACCATAGCTTGAAACTATTCAGTGTCGAGATCATTAGGTATGGATGATAACAAATATTTCTCTAGAATTTCCTTATGTGTGGGAGATATTTTCAGTAACTCTAAGATAGATATTTGGGTAGGGATCTTTTTCAATTGATCCAAGAGACTATAATCAGTTGGGTTTTAATTTGATGGGGTTCTAGGTTGGGGTGATACTCTTTGGAGGGTAACTTTACTTCTACATGTGGTGACTCCATACTCCAAACTAGGTCCTCTGATGGTTATGACCGATATCTGATGATCACAAGTCCCTACCACATTGTTATAAACATGACTTACATTGTGGTAATCCTTACCTTTCCCATTAGCATTTCCCTTTCTATGGTGCAACATCAGATTCTTGTATATCTTAAGGTATTGATTTCCAGGTTGTTGGTTCACACATACTTCTTCATTATCAATGAGATCTTGAATAACATTTTTCAACTTCATGTAATTGATTTTTTATGTCCCTAGGTTTTGTGAAAGTCACAACAATCCTCATATTTATACCATGGAGATTTCACTTGAGGTTTTGTATAATTCTTATAATCAAGGATTATGAGGAGATTTGATTGTATCAACTTTACATGACTACTTCAATAGGTTCCCACAAGGGTGTATACTTTCGTCATTGAGGATCTATTTTGAGTTGGTGGTCCTCTTTGAGAGTTAGCATTATTGATTGTTTATTGATTATTTTGTGGCTGCTTATTTGGTTGTGTTTTTATTTTATATGTTTTTGTTGTGGATCATTTATCACAACTTTCACATCAACTATGCCATCATTAGTAACATTCTTGCTTTTAGCTCATATACAAGATTTTTCATTGGAAAAGATGATGGATGATTGTCTTTGTATGTTGGTGTTGCTCCTTTTGTGATGAGGGATCTTTTAATGTTAAGGACCTTAGGGATGAGTTCTTCATATGTTGATAGAAATTGCATTTTTAATTTGAAGGCTAAGTCTTTGTCTACATTTGTAACAATGATTTTTATTTGTTGTTTCTTTGGGATTGGCCATTTATATTTACTCACTCTATGTCTCCAACATTGTAGAAAGTTTGCAAATGATTCTCCTCTACTTTTTTTAAGTGTATAGAGTTCTTCTAGGATTATCTCCACATCAATATTGTATGAAAATTGTGTTACAAACTAATCTATTATATCTTTAAAAGTTTGAATTATGGGAGGTAGGTGTGAGAACCATTCTATGGATTGGCCTCCCAAACTATGTGGGAAGAGATACATCAAGAGTCATTGTATGCCACTTCCATACATGCCACATAGAATTCCCTAAGGTGTTCTTCTAGATTACCACATCCCTTGTACTTGTCAAATTTAGGGATCTGAAGTCTCAGATGGGATGGTATCATTGCAATGTTAGGATCAAAGGGATCATATGGACACAAGTCTTGCACGACATATGATTTCTTTGCTTTCCTAGCTTGGATCTCTTGAATATTTTATGTGAGTGTTCTAATTTGTGATGAAATTTCATCTTGAGGATTGTACATTGGTGGAGCATATGTGTTGAATTGAGGGATGGTACAAGAATTATATATTGGATTTTTGTAAGATGGCATGTTAGTGTTGAAGGTATTGTATGGTGTGTATGGTTGATTGTTTTGATATTATGTGTTTAGTGGTGATAAGGGTGGTGGTGTATTATATTCTCCTTGTGAATATTTATTGAGGACATTCTATTAAGGATTCATATATTGCTATTGTTGATTGTAGTACAAGCCTTCTTGTTGTTGTTGTACAATCAATTTTTGTGTTTGGGAATATTGTTGTTGGTGTTCTTGTAATTGTTGTGCTTATAGTTATTGTCGGGCTCATTGATCTTGCAACACTTGTTGGGCTTGCAAGGCTTGTTGGACATGTTGTGCTTGCAACACTTGTTGGTCTTGCAAGGCTTGTTGATATGCAATATCTTGTTGAGGAAATATATCATTTTGTTTTTGTGGTGATGTAATGATGTTTGGATTTGTGACATATTGATTTTTTTGGATGTATTGATGTGATGGGATTTGTTGATTCTATGAAACCATTTCATGAGTGGTTTGTGATGGAGGATTTTTTTATTTTGATATTGTTGTGAGACTAAATTTTGGTTATAGGACACTTGATTTTTTTATTTTATTGTGGGGAAACTTGTCCTTGATGGAATGATGTTTGATGTTGTTGTGCCATAAGACCTTGCAAGATTTGTTGTGGCGGATGGACATGAGTTTGAGGATCCATTTGATTTTATGATGTTTTTTGGATACCTTGATATTGAGACATAGGTTGTGATCCTTGATATGATGCCACTTTTTGTTGTGCTATTTTTAGAAAACCTTGATTTTGGACCAATGGATTGTGGGTATTACCTTGATGTTGTTGATTAATTATATTTTGGGTTCATGGATGTTGTTGTTCTTAGGGATTACCTTGATGTTGTTGTTGATTACTTGATGTTGGATCACTTGTGATGGCACTCTCAAATATTTCAAATTTGAGATGCTTATATCATAAATTTATCCTCTGCACTTTCAGAAGTGCACCTGATGAACTTGTCCGAATGACCTACTTTGGAGGGTCATAATTTGAAGCCCATTGATTTCTAAGAAAAATCCCTTTGCGGACACACTCATGTGTCCTATGTGAACGTACATGTCAATTTTCAGCTTCCCACAATGAGTTTTGTCAAGGTTTCGAAAAGTGAAGCTGTAAGGTTTTGCCACTATTCAGCTGTTTGCAAACATTCAATTTTGCAAAGTTGCCTCCGTTTGAGCTTGCATTTTACAACTGGTTGACCATCATGTCAGAATGATTGTTGTTTTGCATTCTCTATACCAAAGTGAGCTCACATGTCAATTTTCAAGGCCTTATGAGTTGATTTGCTATTTTTAGCAAATCAAAACGAAATGCAATTTCTTCAGTTTTGCACCTGCATTTTTAGAAATATTTCAGAGAGGTCAACTTCGACCATCAATATATTTTGATTAGTGATGATTCAAGCTAAAACCTCTTGCACACATGTTCAGTATGCCTAAATGTGCTTGTGTGTCTAGTGGCAGCTCGCCAGGAGTTGATTTGATATTCTTCCAAAATGGTGATTTGGTGAGTTTTAATTGGTTTTCAGCATGCACAATTTCAGAAAAGTTCGAGTAGGAAACTTTGAGGTTGAATATCTTTCACCTCATGATCCCTTTTTCCAAACCGTCTATTGCATTCAAATCTCAAGATAAAGATCTACATGCCTGCAAGTTTTTAGGGCTCCAGGAGGTCGTTTGACTAGTTTCCTAGGTCGATTCCAGAGCCAACTTAGCCATTTTTCCCCATTTTCCAAATGTGCCAGAAGGCGGATTTTATTGAAAACCTAGTTCATGTTTTCACTTCACGTGCATTCAGAAGTTATGATTACTCAGTTCAAGGAGAAAAGTTGTTTGACAACGAAATTTTTTTTAGTTGGGCCACATGGGGACACAACATACTGTGGTTGGAGGACACTTTGGTTATGAAGGAATGAATTCCAGAGCATTGTTTTAGTGGCAAGTTGTCATTTCCCATTATCATAAGCTTCTTCCAGATGAACATTTCTATTTGAAGAACAAGAAGGTTATATATATACACGATGTACAAGAATGAAGCTTATTTATAAGTTGGAACTTGAAGCCAAAAAGATTCTTGCTCAGCATAAGCACGAATAGAGAATGTGAGCAAGATCAATATCAATGCTTAGCACTCAGTATTGTAAGCAGGTCAGCAACATTTCATGATAACTTTTACCTTTATTCATATTTGTTTTATGATGTTGTAAATGGCTATGAGGAAAGTGGAAGATCAGTCAAATCTCAGTTCCTTTGCAGTGAAGCAGAAGTTAATGTTGTCTTGGAGATTTTGTAGTTCCTGTAAACAAGGTATCCATTGGACTTTCTCCTTAAAGGGATTGAAATAATAACACCTTATAAACAACAGGGGACATTGTTAAGGCAATACATTGAACAAGGGCTGATTTGATTTGTGCATAAGAAACCAGAGGATTTTTAGCTACAAATGAAAGTTGCATATAATATATGAAGAGGCTTTCACAAAAGGATGACATTGGAGCAGGATATGGACACCTGTCAAAACAAAGAGGATAAAATATTTTGTTTAACCTCTTGGCTCAACATAATGAGGTTCAGATAAATGAAATGTATTGCATTGTGTAAGGGTGCGACCAACTAGCTGAAGAAAGTCAGAGAAGGAAAACAGTGTTCCATTTGAGTTTACCATGTGATAAAATCATCGCGCATCATATAAATAGATCCGTTGAACATGTTTTAGAAACTTTTAACAAGCATAATGAATAGAAGCAACTAGCGCATTGAGTGAAAGGGTATGCATACCCAACAAAGTAAAAAGACAAAAAGTGCTAATGGATGTAGTCTGAGTGGAACGCCATGTCTCATTGCACAAAATGAATGTATTGAAATTTTTTGAAACATTAAAACAAATGCATCTGGCAGTTTATGAAACACTTTAGAAACTCTCAGGAAAATGTGATGCAATGCCATGCCTAGCAAGACAAAGTGGAGGGGTTGATGCTTGTTGGAAAAAGCACAAAATAGATTTTTTGAACTTCCAGAAACATTTAAAAGAAAATTCTTTGGCGGTCTTAATAGAGGAATGGAGGTTCCATGCAGCAGAAGTGTATGGGCACCCATCAAAGAAACAAAATGTCGCGCCTTATCCATTGTGCAAAATGAATGCAGAGTTCGAGCTTTGAAGAGGGTATAAGCATCTATCAAGGCATAAAGAGGAATGCAACCCACGTGTACCATGGTCATAGGACAGTATGAACGCATTTGTTGAAAATACTTTTGAGACTTTCAAGCTAATGCAACTGGCTAGTAGGATGCTATGCAGATCATAATGCACAAATAAATCTTTTGAAAATATTTTATAAACTCAAAAGCAAATACAACTATTGGAGGGGTGTGTTCTGAGCAAGAAAGAGGTGCCAACATTCTAAATGGGCGCTTTTGCGCATGATGAGAGGGGTAAATCTGGTGCTGTAAAAAAGGTGACACACTAGAGGGAATAAATGCAATGAACACACTATAAAAGGGATTTGTTGTAAATTCCTCAGAGACTTTCGAGAAAATGCAGTTTAAATGCCTGCCATCTGCAGAGGCACACACAGGAAATGTCATATGTAGCGTATGCCCATAATGCATTTTTTTTTTGAAAAGGCTTTAATAACCTTCAAGCAAACTTTAAATGGTGCAAATGCAATGATAGTAGGAGGTTCAAATCATTTGATGATCAAAAAGGAAATGTGGAAGCCGCCATAGCCAGAGCACGATGGAGCTCGAGCAGACCAAAACCAGAGAGAGTTAGGGAAAAACACAGGGAAATATGAGATCTATGGTGGAGAAAGGAGGAGTAAAATGCAACCTCATCCACCGTCGCCCACTATATCGTAGTTCAAACATGCTCACGCTTTATTTCTCACAAAATGGCTGGTTGGTGCCATGTGGCTAGTGGGACCCAGAAAGCTTGAAGGCACAAGTAAATTGAAAATTGTCGATGGTGAATATTTCAATCATTTTAAATAGCAAAACATTTGAAAATTGAATATTGCCAATGATGAAATATTTAAATGGTGGGTCCAATCCGTGAAAAGCATAGTTACCTGATAGAAATTTAAGGAAGAGTCTTCATTAAAAATATATGAAGAAAAAGGTGTTTTAATGTTGGAGATAGATAATGTAGACACCGACATCTGGTTTAGGCCTGTGACTTCAATGTTCTTCATAATTCGTATTCTTCATGGTCATGATTAAATAATGTCAATTATTTAATTATTCTCTATAGTCTTCATTTCTTCTATTAATTAAATAATCTTAATTATTTAATTAATTCACATTTTCTTTATTCTATCTGATTAATTAAATAAATGTTTTTTATTTAATTATGTTACTAATTAACCTTATTCTTCTTGTCAAATATTTATCATACTTCAACTATAATTAAATAAAATCTTTATTTATTTAATTATTTATTTAAATCCCTTCATCACTTAATTAACTAAATCTTATTTATTTAATTATTCTCCAAATATCGAGTCTTGAATTAAATGAATTATTTAATTCATAAATTCTATTTTAACGCATTCCTTTATATTTTAGATAATTGTGTGAGTTATTTAAGTATTCACTTTTACTCGATTCGACATCTATTTTAATCACTCAGTTAACTCTTGATTTAATGTCTGAGTGGCGTTCTCGAGTAATCTCTTCTTCAAATCATTCAATCATCCAGTTCTAACTTATTTGCGTGTACATGCAGATTAATTAAATATTCTTATTAATTAATTAAACCTTGTGCATGCATTCGAACAAGAGTTGATTTAATTAATCTTCATCTTTGTCATGCAAAGATATTTCTTCTGTTTTCGAATACCAAACTGAAGATTAAATCATTTATTTAATTTTTAATTCTATTTCTAGTTTGTATCACTCATGTCACTACTGACAGTTATTAGAATGCATGATTAATCAGTCAATCTCAACCGTCCGTTGATCTTTCGATCATGGCCTGTCATTCGAATAATCAATTTTCTATAAATTGATTTGTCATTCTTCATTCCTCTCTCTCGAAAAAATCAAAATCTCTTTTCGAATCTTGCGAGCACTTGTCTTACATCTTCGATATTTTGCTAATCATTATCATAGGCTATACTTGCATGAACTTACAAGAAATCTAAGGACAATTATACTACACAAGCAAAATGGAGAAGGGCAATCCAGATGAATCATGGAAATATGTTTGAAATTGGTGAGATTGTTTCAGTTTGCTTACATTTAAACTTTCCTTTGTTCTTTGTTGCTTAACACTAGATTTGCATGTTAGATTTGGTATTGCATGTTTGCTTCTAATCTATTTCTTGTGCACTTTCTTGGCATTACATTTGGTGAACCCGACATGAAGACACCATCTTCGTGAATCCATAAACTTTTATTTTTGATTTTTGTAGGTTTTTCATACAGAACGACGCATCAGTTTGATGAAGCGATGCAATTGACTTCCTGAACCGCATCTGACACCAGAAACAATGCATCTGACAAAATACAATGCATCTGAAAATTCCTGAACCGTAATTGACTGGTGAATACCGAGACACAATTGAAGAAAATATCGACGCATCTGACTGGTAACACAACAACGTAATTGACTCGTAAACTTTTATTTATGTTTTTTAGAAATCTGAAATTTTCAATTGATTTGTGTGTTACTAATATCTAATTTTCAGCGTGTGGCCATTTGGAGTTAACAAGCTTTTGCAGGACAATTGACAAAGACGATATTGAAAACTACTAACAAGTTTTTCTGCAAGATGCTTATCGAAGATCCTAGTTAATTTTGAAACAGATTGTTTGGTAGTGTAGCAAATCTTTCATTTCATTAAAATTAACAAGTGTCTATTGTGTTTGGTGCGAAAGCACAAGTTTGGTTACCCTCACGACTTGGTATATCGAAGTATCCTCTCCCCTTGCACATCCGTGCGATCCTGGGTGTAAGAGAAATGGTTACCAACTCTAGAACTTGGGCCTGTTCTGGTGGGAAAAAGTACTCACCTCAGGACGACTCAGACCGGTAGCACCCTGAACCCGAGGGACTTCTAGCCGATATATAAAAGTGGGTTCTTGGGGAAAACCCAAGAATCATGAGTATGGTTCCAACGAGATGGATTCGAAAGGGGAATCTTGCCATATGGATCATGCCCCATGAACAGAATGCTCGTACTAAATACCTTTTGTTTAGGAGACCAACCTATTTGTGGTCATTGCTTGGTATAGTGCAGGGTACAATATCATGCCCGAAGATACTCACTACTGATCCCCTTGAGTAGAGATAGCAGTTCTTGGGAGGTCATTGCCCAAAGAATTTGAAATTGGTGTGCTTGAAAGACATTAATGAGCCATGGAGGGGAGCCAATGCCACCAAATTTCTAAGCTATTCTCTCTCGAGAAGGAAAGGTGTTTATCACCAATCCGGGGTATAAAAGGTGGGCTATACCAAGTATACAAACCCTAGGCCTTTGGCCTATTAGGATGTGCTTGTTTGTTATTAATTTAAACATTCTTTGAGTCCAAAATCAAAATTGAAAACACTTTGTCTTATGATTGTCTTTGATTGTCAGAATTTGATCACAAAAAATGGAGTCAATTTAAATCTCATCACTGAAAATACACAGAGAGTCGCAACTGTTCACCAGAAACTCGCAATTGATTTTTAGAGTCACATCTGTTAAAACTTGAGTTGCATCTGTTATTAGGAGTTGCATCTGTTAAATTTCGAGTTGCATATGTTATCACGAATCACATTTGTTTAGATTTGAGTCACATCTATCAGTATCAGTCGCATCTGTCTAGAGTAGAGTCACATCTGCTAGTTTAGCTTGCATTGCTTTGCAAAAACTGCATGCGTTATATTCTGAGTTGCAACTGTCATTAAGAGTCGCATCTGTTAGAAGGTTAACCACATTTGTCAGTCACACATTGAACTTTACTAGAGAAACACAATTGATCACTGGAAAACCACAATTGTTAACTTGAACCACATCTGTGAAATCTCGAGACGCATCTATCTGATTATCAAAAAACTAGAATTCACAGTCACTGTCCAGTCAACACGATTATACCAGTTTCAATTGTCTTTACACAAACAGTTCTTGAACAGAAACCTGAAATGATTTGCTCAATTTTGCATCCTTTAGGTTCATTTAGTCATTACCATAGTTGTCTTAATTCAGAGTTTAGTTTCACCTTAGATTGCATATTACCTTGCATTAAACTTCTAGAAAGGTCATTTTTACAAACTTTAGGACTAGTTCACCATCTACTCTCTAGAAAAGTCATAGTGTCAACGAAATTTGTCATTGAACTCAATTTTATCAGTTTATCCTTTGTCCTACACAGAGTCCTCCTAGCTCATCAGTCTAGTTAGGAAACTCAACTTGCCTTTGATCCTCATCCCATATTGGTTCCTTGACTTAAACTAAATTGACGCCTTGGTTAGACTTTAGGTAGTTGGTAACCTTGTATCAAGTTCACAAAATTGATTACCTTAGAAGCTTGCTTAGAATTTGCATACTTAGACACTGTCATCCTAGGATAGCATCATTTTAGACATACCTTATTCGCATAGAAAATACCAAAAAAATAGTTGCATTCATTCCTTATTTGCACCTAGAAAATCCCAAAAACATAGACTAGGGTCATACTGTTCATAGATATAGTTTTGCATTTCCCGCATATTGAGCTTGTCTTACATGGTTGAAACTAGGTCTAAGAGAAGAGAGAGAGAAAACATGTCGAACCCAAATGAATTCATCAATCCATTTTCTTCAAGACCTCATAAGACTCTATTAGAAAAATTCACCACTAGAAACACTCAAGGACATATTGCAGTAGAAGACATAGAGGTTGCCGCACAGGACCCTGAGTTTGCCTCTTTCATAGATGAGTACCTAGCAAATGATCGACAATGATACTTAGCCAAATTGCTAGCTAAAGGTGCTACCTTACCTCCAGGATTTGATATCAGCACCTTACAAACTCAACCTACACAAGGGACAAATACCACGACTGCTAGTACTACTATACCTCAGGTCAGCATTACTATGCCATCTAGCACACCTACACGGAGTACGACAGTCCATACGTCCCCATTTGGTACATCTAGCATGACATCAGG
The DNA here is from genome assembly GCA_007258455.2 of Sequoia sempervirens. Lineage (NCBI taxonomy): Eukaryota > Viridiplantae > Streptophyta > Pinopsida > Cupressales > Cupressaceae > Sequoia > Sequoia sempervirens. The sequence continues at coordinate 219,321,463 of VDFB02168118.1, forward strand.
ATTTAATTTCACTATAGGGGCTTCATTATCCACTCCCTTCGGTCCTCTTGTTGGGAGTAAAAGACCTAAAACTTTAGCCTCTACACCTTATGTCGGTGTCACAAGTTCACAATCAATGGTCATACCTAACGCTAGTATCACGAGTACCATACTACAGTCGATGGCCATACCTAGTGCTCCAGTCACTAGTACTATACCACGGATTACACAAACAGGGGGCGTTCCCTCCTTCCAATATGGCAATCAGAATCCATTCACGCAGTTTTTGAGTCAGAATCTACTCTCCCAAACTAATACTCAAAATCCATTCACATAGATTCCAAACCAGAATCCATTCTCTCAAATCAGTGGACACCAATCATTTACATAGATTCCCAATTAGAACCCCTTTTCCCAAAGTGGTACTCATAATCTGTTTACACAGATCCCAGGTCAACACTAATTTATGTAGATTCTAGACCAGAACACATTTACCAACATTTTGAATCCAAATCCACCTCAGATGCCAACATTTAATCAAAACCCATCACGAGACTTTGGATTTCAGAACACATACATGGATCCGCATAATCCCCCTAGCACATCTTTGACCCAAGTTGACGTCTTACAAACACAAATGCATGCATTACAAACACAAATGGATAACATGTCAGTGTCAACTAAGAAATCATTTTCAACAAAGGGCATATGCCCATTCCCCTTTGATAGATCATTGTACATGACCCCTTTCCCTCACGGATATGTCATACCGAATCTCCCTAAGTACAATGGAAAACGAAATCCAATAGAACATATAAGGGAATTTTCTACCATATGCATAGATGTCGCTTATGACCCCACGTATCTTATGAGACTATTTCCAAGAAGTCTTGTAGGAATTGCACTAGAATGGTTTTCGGGTCTAGATTTTGGCATTAGATCTTGGGGTGAACTGGTTGAGAAATTTGTGGAGCAATTCTCCTTCAACATAGACCATGAGATAAATATAGCAACCTTGTGTTACACAACACAAGACGAAGGGGAAACATTCATTGCTTTCTTCTAGAGATGGAGAACTATAGCTAGTAGGTGTCCTGTCGAGATACCCAAAAAACGAAAAATTACAATGTTTCAAGAAAATCTTCATGCAAAACTCAGGAGTAACTTAAGGGTACATTGTTGTACATCTTTTTCAGAACTAGTGGAAAAAGGGGTTATAATAGAGAAGGATCTCATTGAAAAGGGCGAACTCAAGACATCAACATCCAATAGAAACCCGATTGTACAAAACACCCCCATTGATAGAAACAGATTTTGGTCTCGCAAAAAAAATGTCACCAATGATGGGGTGGTTGATGCTAAAACACTACAAGCAGGACCCCTCCTCACATTATGAAGACCTCATAATTTTTCCAACACACTTAATGTTATCAATCAACCTCCTAACGTGGTCCAAAATATTCAACGTCCACAACCAAGAAGATTTCAAAAACGTGAGTTTACTCCCTTAGGGGAACCCATTGAGTCGGTGTTCAAACAACTGTTACAACATAATCTCATACAGCTGCAGGAACCAAGACAATATGATCCAGGACAATTTAAACCAGCTTGGTGGGATGACAATGCCTTTTGTGATTATCATAGAACTAAGGGACATAACCTACAAAACTGTCGACAACTGAAGAATATCATATAGGATCTTGTCGAAAAGAGAATTATTGAAGTTAGTGGACAAAAACAAAAATCATCAAGCACTGATCATCAAGTCTTTTCTGACCCACTACATGACCATGGGAAAGGAAATGTCCCCAGTTCGAGTGCTAAGACCAATATGTTAGCCAACTATGCCAATGTCAAGCACGATTATAATAGTGGAAAAATCATTCACTGCCTTTGCACTGCCGATGAGAATATCAATACCATTATTATCAATACTAATCCTAAGTGTGCAGTCAATACTTGTCGTACTAAGTTCACTATCCAAGGCCCTCCATCGCAACAAACACCCCAACCTTCCAAGTTACAATATAACCTTCTTGACTAGCTGGGGAAGACCCCAGCCCAAATTTCAATCTTGGAATTGTTATGTATTTCCCCTGAGCATCGAGCTATCCTCGATAAGGATTTACAGAACACCAGGGTCCCTAATGATCTTGATTTCAATCGTTTCCAAGAAATGGTGGGCTATTTGACCAATAATCACCATGCCACATTTTCTGAACAAGACTATGAGATTGAAAAGACCAACCACAATGACCCTTTACATCTAGAAGTCCTTGTTGATGACACCAAAGTTAGATGAGTTTTGGTAGATGGAGGAGCAGGGTTAAATCTGTGCACTTTAAAACTAATTAAGGCTTTAGGTATCTCAGAAGCATGCGTAGACACAACCAAAAGTATTGTCATTAAAGCTTATAATGATGAGGAAAGAAAATCAAAGGGAGTCATAACACTTCCTATCAGAATTGGTCCTACAGTAATGGAGACAAAGTTCCAGGTCTTGGATCTCACCCTTCCTTATAACCTTCTGCTAGGTAGACCATGGATTCATGCCATGAAGGTGGTCCCTTCAACATATCATCAGTGTCTTAAATTCCCTTACAATGGCATAGAAATAACTATAGATGGTGATCCAGATCCATTCCAGTATTGCACCAATCTAAAGGAGATCCCCCAATGCCAAGTGCCAGTAAACCAAGAGGCCTCATTGTCCAATTCATCCTCCTATGTTGATCCAACCACACTCAATCGAATATCTGTTTCACCCTCAGTTCCTACCACTCCTAGGGTTGAGATCCAAGACAAGGGTTGTGGAGAGTATTACATGAAAACTTCTTATTGTGTTAGCCATTTGATTCCTCCTAAGTCATACAGTTTTCCTACATCAGATAGGAGACAATCTATGGTCACTATACACATTCCTCCCATAACAACTTTTACTAAATGGGGTGAGTTAAGCAAAGAGGCCATAGATATAGAAGATGTCATTTCCTAGCTGTATAGAGAAGATGATGAGGAACCCCTCTTACTTGCTCACATTCCTACAAATCTATATGGAAAAGGTTTCAAAATCATGCAAAGCAAAGGATATGATGGACAGAGTGGTTTAGGCTTAAACCAAGATGGCAGGATTGAACCAATATTTGTTTCTCAATGGCCAAAAGGAGTAGGGCTAGGGTTTCAACTGATTCAGATTGGCGTTCCTATTACCCCATTACCCTTACTTGAGGAAGTAAGTGCTTCAGAAGATATTAAGACATCTCACGAACCAGTGGACCAATATCATTGTGACTCCCCCGACTCTAACGATTATGAGTGGGATTCCCTATCCTCTACTTCTTCCATGGACCTCGACAAGTTATTTGGAGAACTTGACTTGATGTTAAGTTCCTCACCAAATCCCTTAAATTCCTGTCCACCAAAGAAAATGACAAAGGAGGAGTGGTTTAAACACTACTATTGGGAATCACTTGATCCTACCTCATAGCAACCTAAGCCACCTATTTCCAATAGTCAAACCTTGGCATTAGGCCCACCTATCCATCCACCTAGACCCAAACCTAAGAGCAAAAAGGACCTGGTACAAGACTTTTGTAACCACATGAATAATTCAATCTTTACCTTGACCCCATTAAACTTTGATAACTCCGATGATGACATGCCCTTAGTTTATACCCAACTCATTGATTGGGACCAACAAGACACACCCGTCTTAGACATTTTTTAGAATGACGAAGCAATTGTTGAGTTCCTAGGATTACGAGAAGCCATACCAAATGGTGATCATAAGGCTAGTTTTACTATTGACTTGGACAACAAAGCATATTTTGGGGAATCTATTCAACCCTCCAGTCGCAAAAATGAGAAAAAGAATAAACAAAATAAAAAGGATGAGTCTCTAGGTGAAAACCGAAAGGCACCTTTAGCCAATGAAAAAGTAAAAAGAAAGGACGCATCTGAAGGTGAAAGCCCCTCTGAGGCATCTAAGGATGGAGGTTTGAACATTTTCCCCGTTGCACAGGAAAAGTCTCCCATGTTTATTGAAGAATCAGTAGAAGTCAACATAGGTACTAAAGAGAATCCTCGACTGGTTCATTTTGCAGCATCATTGACAATAGAAGAGTAGCCAAAGTTCCATAACTTCTTTGCACAGAGACAGATAAATTTTGCTTGGTCATATGCCAACATGCCAGGGTTGGATCCTGAACTTGTTCTGCATCATTTTCCCTTATGACTAGGTGCCAAACTAGTGAAACAAAAATTGAGAAAAATGCACCCACATATTGCTTTGTTGGTTAAGGCAGAACTCAAGAAAATCTTAGATGTTGGTTTCATTAGATCTATCGACTATGCAGATTGGATTTCCAATCTTGTACCAGTCACTAAACCAACTGGGGGCATCCACATCTGCACTGATTTTAGAGATATCAACAAAGCTTGTCCTAAGGATGATTTTCTTTTCCTAACATAGACATGATAGTTGACATGACAATAGGAAATGACATGTTGTCCCTTATGGATGGATTTTTAGGATATAACCAGATCAGAATTGCAACTGAAGACCAACCTAAGACGACTTTCACTTGTCCTTGGGGAACGTATTGCTGGAATGTTATGCCTTTCAGACTCAAGAATGCTGGAGCAACCTATCAACGTGCCATGACTACTATCTTTCATGATCTAGTACACACTCTTATGGAGGATTATGTCGATGACCTTATTGCAAAATCCAAAACAAGGGAAGAACATTTACATGTTTTAGATAAGATATTTTAGAGGCTAGAGAAGTATAAAGTGAGACTCAATCCAAAGAAATGTCTATTTGGAGTCAAGTCAGGAAAGCTATTAGGTTATATCATTTCTAGATGAGGTATTGAAGTGGATCTAGCTAAGGTAAAAGCAAACATGGACATGCCTCCACCTACTAATCTTAGTCAACTAAGGACATTACAGGGAAGGTTGCAATCTATCAAAAGATTTATAGTGCAGTTAGCAGATAAGACACATCCTTTTCAACATTTACTTAAGAAAGGAGTACCCTTTGCATGGATAGCTAAATGTGAAGAAGCTTTTCAATTGATTAAAGAATATTTACTCACACCGTCTATCTTAATGCCACCTATTGAAGGAAGACCATTGATTCTTTATATTATGGCAACCCATTCATCACTCGGAGCATTTCTTGCACAGAATGACGATGAAGGTCATGAAAGGGTAGTCTATTATATCAGTCGGACTCTAGTAGGTTATGAGCTCAACTATAGTACCATTGAACATGCTTGTCTTGCAGTAGTATTTGCTACTCAAAAATTGAGGCACTATATGCTAAACCATCAAACAATCTTGATTGCTAAAATAGACCCTCTGAAATATCTTCTCAGCAAGGCAACATTAACAGAACGACTTGCCAAATGGGTTATGATACTTAGTGAGTATGATATCCAGTATGTAGAAAGAAAGGCTATTAAAGGATAGGTCATTTCCGATCAGTTAGCTGACGCACCCACACAGGCAGATCACCCATTAGTTGCAGGCTTTCCTGATGAGTTCATATTCACAATTGACACAAACATAACATGGAAACTGTACTTTGATGGCTCACATACAAATCGTGGTTCAGGGGCTGGTATACTGTTTATTACACCACAAGGTGATTCCATCCCTAAGTCATTCAGGATTTCATTCCCATGCACTAACAACATAGCAGAGTATGAAGCTCTAGTGACAGGGTTATGTATGGCAGTCAAGTGGAAAATTAATATTTTACAAGTATATGGAGATTCTCAACTAGTAATCAAATAGGTAAATGATGATTATGAGACTAAGGATGAGAAGCTTGCTCCCTACAAGCACATGGCTAATAGCTTTAAAGAGTACTTTGACAAAGTCGAATTTCATCAAATACCTCATGTTTTAAACAGGGCAACAGATGCTATGGCTACAATTGCATCACTTCTTGATATTCCTAACAACATGCCTAAGTTTTAGTTCTTGGTAGAACAACTTTTGGTCCCAGCCTATGATATCCTAGATTTTGAAATGGTTTGTGACATTGTTGGTCTTGATTCCCCATGGTACAAAGAAATCTATGATTACCTTCATGCCGAAGTCATACCCACTGGCCTATCAAATAACCAACGTAGGACATTCCTCTATAAGTCAGCCAAGTACACCATCATCGGAGACACTCTATATAAACGTGCCTTAGATAATACCCTACTGAGATGTCTTGATTCTATTGAAGCACAAGCAACCTTGTGTGGGGTGCATGAGGGCATATGTGGTTCCCATTCTAGCAGTCCTACATTAGCCAAAAAGATTATGAGACTGGGTTATTACTGGCCTACTATGGAAAAAGACTCATATGTCTTTGTAACGAAATGTCGTCAATGCCAAGTTCATGGAGACTTGACACATGCACCTGCACAAGAGCTTCATCCTATAACATCACCATGGCCCTTTGCCCAATGGGGACTCGACCTCATAGGTAAGATCCACCCCACATCATCTAATGGACACAAATTCATTATCACTGCCACTGAGTATTTTACAAAGTGGATTAAAGCCATTCCTATGACATACATTACCAGCTCACATATTTCTAAATTTATCCTAAACTATATCATCTGTTGGTATGGTGTCCCTCAGTCCATAATTACTGATAATGGTTGCCCATTTAAGAACCAAGAAGTCTGCCACCTGTGTGATGAATTTTATATCCAACATCACTTTTCCACTCCATACTACTCACAAGGTAACGGCCAAGCGGAGGCATCTAACACGACCATCATTAGAATCCTCAAGAAGACTGTCAATGATGCTGGTCGTGACTGGCATTTACAACTTAACTCTGCCATATGGGCTTATCGCACAAGTATCCATACTCCTACTGGTGCTACTCCATATTCACTTGTATTTGGTTCTGAAGCTATTCTGCCTATTGAGGTCGAGATTCCTTCCCTAAGGGTATCCCTGAAAGGCCACATTGATGATGAAGAGTACTGAGTATCGAGACTCCATGAGCTAGAATTCCTGGATGAGTGAAGACAGAAGGCACTAGACCATCTACAAGCATATCAGAATCGCCTTCATCGTAGCTATAACAGGAAGGTATTGAACAAAAAATTTGACATTGGTGACTTGGTTTTAATGGAGAATCTAAAGAATCAAGCAGAAAGAGAAAAACTAGGAAAGTTTGAACCAAATTGGTTAGGACCTTATGTTGTTACGAAATTTTTTGGATCAGGAGCGTACCAACTCTCTACTCCTGAAGGGGAACCATTGTCCTCACCAATCAATAGTATGCATTTGAAGAAGTTCTGCACATAAAGGGAGCCTTTGTCTTAATTAGCAAAAATACAAAAAAATAAAATAAAATTAGATAATCTAGAAAATAGTAAAGACAAATCATTCGTCCAATAGTGAAAACCACTTCGGTGGCGCTTTGGATAGGTACCATGGTGAAAACCTGGAAAATAGATGCCATGTGTAGTTAACTATGCTCCTTTGTCTACTATTATTCTAATCATAGTCCTTATCATTGTACATATCCCTTATCCCTGTACATAGTCCACTTCCCTGTACATATCCCTTATCCCTGTACATACTACCTATCCATGTACATATCCCTTATCTTTCATATCCATTGCTTGTATATACCATTTGTAATAAGTGGTAGTCTTTCCCATAACTTGGAACGATTGACATCGAGTGCATTTCATATCCCCATTTTACCCTATTCATAATCAATTGGTCTTATACTTGACTGGGGGCAAACACTTGGCATGTGGCATATTGCTTCTTACATTGGTTGTGTTAAAGACATAAAACCATGGAAAATCCAAGAACATCACAAAATGACCTGAGAAAACACAAAAACATTAGAAAACTTCAAAAGGACAAAAAAAATCAAAACATTTCGAAAATCCAAAAATAGAGTCAAAGTCAGTCGCACTTGTTAGTTTTTGTCATTTGTCGAACTACGTTGCCTCTGTGACTGGATGTAGGCAAGGCCATCTGCCGATGTGCCCCCAAGGCATTAGGTTAGTCTATTTAGGTTTGTCTGTATAAATTCTTGATTTAATCCATATGTCTATATGACAAGGTCATTGGTTGTGTCGAACTATGAGGTCTATGCGTGTATAACATAGGCAAGGCCATCAATCGACGAACCCCTGAGGCTGCACTAGGTCAGTCCATTAGGGTTCGTCACATTCACTTTCACACATGTCTTCTACTTGTAGTCAGTCTTGTCAGTCAAGTCAAGTCGAACTACGATGTCTTTGTGTGTATAACATAGGCAAGGCCATCAATTGATGAGCCCCCAAGGCCGCACTAGGTCAGTCCTTTAGGGTTTTGTCGTCACACATAGTCAATTGTCACTGCATCATCTCAAGTCATGCATCAATCTGGTGAACATGTTAGCAATGTCTCTAAGTCAAATCAAACAACTTGCCAAATGAAACAATCAAAACAAATCAACAAATTTCTGCTACAGGATGTGTCCTTCCTGGAAATAGACATCATCATCATGGAAATCAACCTGTATCTTGTTCAAGATGAGTCCTTCCTAAATACTAATATCAGCAAAACAATCTATGTCTTATACAAGATGAGTCCTTCCTGCATAATTGACAAGGTTAAACAATCAAACATAGCCTTACACAGGTTATCACATCAACGGCATCTGACTCAACATCTTATACGATACATTTCTTTCTGAAACCAGGCTTTGTCATGCCTTATAGAGATAGTCATAACATCAAAACCAGACTCAAAGTCTTATCTGGTATGTATATCTCCTGAAATCAGGCTCTGTCAATTAATCCTTTTATCAATCAAAACAAATCAAACAAAAAAATCAAGTTTTGGAAAATATCTTATTGGTTTATTAACTTTATGGCTTATTTATCTTATTATTTATCTTGAATTGATGACTAGGAATTATGTTACTAGCTTTCTCAATGATGTCCCATGAAGGATTTAGAGAAGCAACGATGTATCAGAATTCTATTTTCTTTGACTGTTGTTTGTCGACTATCTTTTAAATTTGATTGAGTCATGTTACTAGTTTCCTCAAGGATGTCCCATGAAGGATTTAGAGGAGCAATGACATCTCATGACTTGTATTTTACTTTTTTTGCTATCTGTGGTTTGTCCTGACAAAAAGACTGGGGAAACTTGTACCCTTAGTATGATTTAATGACAATCCTTGTCTGCAACTGTCTATTATTAGCAAGTGGATGACCTTGCACACCCTGATTTCTATCATATCATGGTGTTTTTCTCCATTTGTATTAGTCCCGCCCAATGATGATAAAGTGCAATACCTTCTATGATATAGTGAAATATCGAAGATTGCTAATACTAACATCTATCTCCTGTCTTTCATTCTTTCTCAATCTTTCTTTCCGGACTAACAAGTTCTTCTTTCTTGCATTATGATGGAGTCCTGTGACACAAAATATTATACACCATCCTGCATCAACATACATGTTAGAAAAATACATACATATAGGCATATTTCATATTTAGATTATCATGGCATAATAGACATTCATCATCAAACAATACATATTATAAGCATTCCATGTACAAAGCAACTGTAAATACATGCATCACATTACATTTATATAGCATCACATCTAGTATGCATCATAACATCATATAGCATCTCATAATTTATAAATTGCATACATCACATAGAATCAACATTATCTCATTAGTTGCATAAACATCATAAAATACATATACTCATCCATCACATAGGCATATCATATAAACATCACATGTATAAATAAAGATTGCATAATCAATACATAGAAATGCATATCATGAGAATCACTGCCAAAATCATATATATATATATATATATCACTCAACTATGTCACATCACAATGTCATAATGTATCAATAATACATTGAAGCCTGCAGGCTATAAGATCAAAATACAATGTCTCAATGCATCTCAAGCAATACCCCTATCCTGAACTACCATTGCTATCATGCCTGGAATGTGTGGAGGACTAATGATGGGAACTCAATGACCTGTGAGTTGAGGGAGGTCTATCATATGGACCTGCTCTACATGGCTGCTCCACCCCCTCTGTGCTAACTATCCTACTATGGGTCATGGTCTGGGACCTGCTACTGTGTGCCTCTGAGAAACTAGGAGCCCGTCTCTCTGGTGGAACCTCTGCTTCATACAAATCTCGATAGTATCTCTCCCTCTCCCCAACTCTGACTAGCTCTCTAGAAAAAGCAGCTGATGGTCCCGTGCATAATGCCCTGAGCTCTATAAATCTCTGCTCAGTCCCCTATCTCTGAGCTATGGCCTGATCCCTATCCATCACTGCTTTGTCCCTCTCCATCTGATATGCATCCCTCTCAGCCATCATAACTCTCATCTGCTCCAAGGATGCAACCTGAGCACGCAATGTATCTATGTTTGGATCCACTGCCCCTGTCTCATCCTGTCTATCCCTCACTCTCCCATCCTCCTCCTCATCTAACTCCTCCAGGATCTGATCCTGAATCTCTCTCTCGTGATCATCATCCTCATCATCATCCTCCTGATAGGCACCCAACAAACCCAGGGCATCAATCTCTGCCTGCCTCCTCGATCCCCATCTCCTCCTCTGCTGGGATGTCTAGAATAGCTGCCTCTGCGAGGTACACCTCCTCTCCACCTCTCACAATATCCTCCTCTCCACCTCTCCCAATATCTAGCATGGCCACATCCTCCTCTCCTCATCCCTCCTCACGGATCGGTGACAATGGTGGCCCTTGTCCCCTCTGACCACATCTCCCTCTCTTGCCTCCACGCCGTCCACCTCGGCCATCATCTCCTCCATCACCATGGCCTCCTTTGCCTCCCTGGCCTCTTCCTCTGCCGCACCTACCTCATGGACCTGTTCCTCGCAGCTCTACCGGCGTTGGCTACTTTGGATTTTTCAAGGGGATTGGCCTGTGAACTGCCCACCATTGGTCATACTCCACTGTGGTTCCTGGGTCTGCTGGACCATCTCTCCATCCCCATGGAACTACCTGTAATGCATCAATATCTACCTCTGTTGTGGCCACTAGAATCTCGGGACCCCATAGTGGGACCTCTTGCGATGATCTGGAAAACTCTGCCCGTCCTCTAGGCACATCCTGCACCTCTCCAAACTACTGCAGGACATGATCTGGCAACTGATGCTCTATAATGTGGACGTGTGACACTGTCCATCCAACCAAGAACTGTGTCTGTCTGCAAAATGGAAAATTCTCATCCTCATTTGACCACTCCTCACAGCCTAAGTACGGTCTCCATGTAAACTACTTCATAGTGTTTATGACATGTCTGAAGTAACCCATATCTCCTATGTGGTGCTGAGTCTTCGCCCCTGCATAACGGAAGGCGTAAGGAGTTCCATGTGGAAGGTCAACTATTGCAGGTGGCCGGAAAATGGCAATGTGCTCCCATGCCCATACCATCAGGAGCATGGTACCACAACTCATCGACTGTGCCTCTCGATAGGCAATATCATGTATATGAAAGTATAACATCCCAAGCACATAGGAACCCCAGGCATACACCACTCGATGCTCGAGCATGCCCACTAGCATCTCCCCCCACCCCATGAAAAAACCATGACCTCAGCGGCCAGGAAGTACTATCCCTCCTATCAATGTACACAATAGACAGTCTAGCTATCTATACCTCTGGGCCAACACATGCCACCTAATCTCATAATCATCAAATCCTAACTGCCTAATGTCAGCATGGGGGTAGTATCTACACATCTCGGCTGCACCCCTCTGGGTATCATATGTCACTCGTGTGCCTCTAATAGGAAGTTTGAGGATCTTATAGACATCCTCTAAGGTCACAGTCGCCTCTCTAGTCGGTAGGTGGAAAGACAATGTCTCCAAGTGCCACTGCTCACACAAAGCTGTCAATAATCCCCGATTTTCTGAATCTGGGGCATGTCTGTCACGTGTAGTAAACCCAGGTGCCATAGAATCCATCGCTTTGCCGGCCGCAAGCTATCTCTAAATCAAAACGTAGTCGGTCTCGACTCCCATGTATATATCATGTCTAGCACAACCTGCAATGGCATTATACATGCCTCATGTCAGCCTCAATCATCTATTCTAGTGCAAACTGGCTATACTAAATAAAATTCAAATGCGTCATTATTTTTCACATGCATCGCTTTTTAACATATGCAATTGCATAAAATACAAATGCGTCGTTATTAAACAAATGCAGCTAATTATATCACATGCGTTGCACTAAATTCATATGTGTTGAAAAAATAAATGTTGCGTTGCAAAAAATTCAAATGCGTATCAAAATAGACACATGTGGCTATTCTAAATGCAAATGTGATGCAAGATGTCAATGCGTTTCATAAATTTACACATGCGTTGAACCGCAGACTAACTATGCAAAATGACTAACGTGAAATTACAAATGCGGTTTTCCGCAGACAGATGCGTCGTTCACGCACACAAATGCGGTGTTCTAACAAAATGACGCATAACTAAAAATTGAATTACATGCATAAAAATACATGTAAATCAAAAATTTTAAAAGCCAAGTTTGAGGTACATACCGGGGGGTCCGCATCGGCTGGTCTCTGGAAGGTTTGGATCCTGTAGGCTCGGTGATGGGTGTTCGGAATAGGAGACATCGTCGCTAGGAGTGCAGAGCAAATTCTAAATTTTCCAAGCTAGGTGGGTGAAAATGAATAGGTTTTTACTCCACTTCCTATATATACCTAGGGCTTAAGTGGCATTTTTGTTTTACTGGCCATATTAACTTCCATTTTCAATCAATCCGTACCTATCCATCACATTTCCAAACCCAATTCCGCAAACTCCACTGCATTTCTGCCTATCCAGTGGACTAATCGGGAGCATTTCTAAATTTTTCTTAACTTTTCAAAAATTTGTCAATTTTCCCGAGGGGGCATACCTTCACCTGTTTTAATCTGGGGCATTATTGGGGCATATTTCTTATCGATTTTCTTTGACACAATGCCGAAATGACATTGTATCAAAGAGGGGCAAATGTAGACACCGAAATCTGGTTTAGGGCGCAACTTCAATGTTCTTCATAATTCAGATTCTTCATGGTCATGATTAAATAATGTCAATTATTTAATTATTCTCTATAGTCTTCATTTCTTCTATTAATTAAATAATCTTAATTATTTAATTAATTCACATTTTCTTTATTCTATCCGATTAATTAAATAAACTTTTATTTAATTATGTTACTAATTAACCTTATTCTTCTTATCAAATTAAATAAATTCTTATTTAATTTACTCTTTATCATATTTCAACTATAATTAGAAAAATTCTTTATTTATTTAATTATTCATTTAAATCCCTTCATCACTTAATTAAATAAATCTTATTTATTTAATTATTCTCCAAATATCGAGTCTTGAATTAAATGAATTATTTAATTCATAAATTCTATTTTAACACATTCCTCTATATTTTAGATAATTGTGTGAGTTATCTAAGTAAACATTTTTACTCGACTCGACATCTATTTTAATTGCTCAGTTAACTCTTGATTTAATGTCTGAGTGGCGTTCTCGAGTAATCTCTTCGTCAAATCATTCAATTGTCCAATTCTAACTCATTTGCATGTACATGCAGATTAATTAAATATTCTTATTAATTAATTAAACCTTGTGCGTGCATTTGAACAATAGTTGATTTAATCAATCTTCATCTTTGTCATGCAAAGATATTTCTTCTATTTTCGAATACCAAACTGAAGATTAAATCATTTATTTAATCTTTAATTATATTTCTAGTTTGTATCACTCATGTCACTACTGACAGTTATCAGAATGCATGATTAATCAGTCAATCTCAACCGTTTGTTGATCTTTCGATCATGGCCTGTCATTCGAATAATCAATTTTCTATAAATTGATTTGTCATTCTTCATTCCTCTCTCTCTTGAAATCGAAATCTCTTTTCGAATCTTGTGAGCACTTGTCTTAAATCTTTGATATTTTGCTAATCATTATCATAGGCTATACTTGCAAGAACTTACAAGAAATCTGAGGGCAATTATACTACACAAGCAAAATGGAGAAGGGCATTCGAGATGAATCATGGAAATACATTTGAAATTGGTGAGATTGTTTCAGTTTGCTTACATTTAAACTTTCCTCTATTCTTTGTTGCTTAACATTAGATTTGGTATTGCATGTTTGCTTCTAATCTGTTTCTTGTGCACTTTCTTGGCGTTACAGATAAAATATAAAGTGCCTTATAGTAGGTCTCAAATATGCATTAAAATATGGAAATGGCATGAATAAATGGGCCCACATTTTAAATGTGGCAAGGAAAGAAATTTTTAATGAAAATTGAATTTAATATTCACTTTGCTAGGAAAGTATTTTAAACGGTGCATATTTAAAGGGGGAATGTTTTATAACATAGATAAATATTCACTGTGTGAATATTATTTTGTTGGCTGGAAGTAGAATATTTCATTTTGTCATACTTTCACTTTTGTAATGTGAATACAATATCAAAAGCAAAGTGAAATATTTACTGAGGATAAAGTGAATTGGAAAATATAATGTGCTGCGAGATAAAATTGAAGGTGCAGCTCAGCAAGGGAAAATGAAATATTTTCACGAGAGTACAGACATATTTTCACACAGTGGCTGGTAAATGGTGAATTCCATCACATGGACACATGGACATATTTCCAGTTGAAGAACAACACACATCAAAGGCAGATTTGGAGGAAAAGTTTGTTGCAAAGAGAGGAGAGAGGCTTTTTTGTTGTGGATCAATGGTGAAGAGGATTCCAAATGGCATTTCCTGATTAGTTTTAGGGTTGCTTATGGGGATTTCTCTTTTCTTCTATTTCTTCTCTTCTCTTCTCATTATTGAGGGTCCTGATGGGGCTAGGTAGATAGAAAATGCTAAGTCTGAGTCATTTCTTGAGTCTGTAAGCTGTAATTTTTGATTTCATGAGTAAATACAACCAGTTTATGCAAATAAATCATGAAAGTGTGTGCACATTCATGAATATCTTCAAATTGTCTCCATACTTGTACAATTTTAATCATATGAATTCAATAATACAAGGTATCTTTGAGTTTTTCATCTCATATTTCATGAGATTGTGTTATTTTTTTACGGGTCTATTTCAAGGAAATGGTTAAATACTTTGAGAAAATAGTAGTGATTTCAAGTGTGCAGGTTGGATTTGGTAAGGAGAATTTAATTGATAATAGGAGTGGGATTGTTGGTGTAAGGTACTAAAAGTTGATGCAAGGCATTAACAATTTAAATCCACTGGTTGAATGTCATTTTCTAATGAATTCTTTTTATGCGTTTGACTCCATGGCCCAGAATTAGGCACTGATTTATCTTGTAGCTTAGTGCATCTCAGAAACATTTTATAAATTCAAAATCATTTTAAATCCTTGTGTTGTAGTTATCTCATGATCCAAATAGTTGATATTACTGATGAACAACCAATTCTATTCAGTATTATCCTATTATGTTGAGCTATTAAATGAGATTATCTGTTGTTGTTAATGTTGTTTATGATAATGGTGCAGAGGTTGTAAATACATTAAGGGATCACCCTCCCGGGTCTTGCAAAGCCCAAAGTGTAGGTCTTTAAAATCCTTGTCAGTTGGTCTAGGTCCTTCGAGCTACCCTTGATTGGAATTGGAAATTTCATAGGTAGATTAGAAGACCAACCTGGTTACAGTAAAAACCACCAACAACTTGGTTTTGGGGATTAACTTGACGATGTTTTGATAATAGATTTTGAAATGTTGGGTTTCCTTGATTCTGATTCATTGGGTTTTGCCTTTGAATATTAACTTGTGGTTGTGGATTCACTTGGTCGTGTTTTTTAGAAACCAAGATTTGAAATGCAAACCAGAAAAGCCTTCCACAAAAGAGAAAATTAGAAAAAGCAAGACCTTTGCAAAAGATGTGCAAAATATTATTATATAGGAATTCATAATTACACGAGATGATTTTCTTTATAAAATAAAAGTATGCATAACCCTAATATTATCTTGAGCAACAAGATAGCTCAATAAGATAATGATGAGAATAATTAACCTCAGAATTAAAATATTACCTAAGTAAAGTTATGCAAGTGTAATTAAATATTAATTACACCAACACCCCCCCATAAGTGCAACTTAGGGAGACTATCAAAGCATGCACCTAAAACTAAGATGAATGCAAGAAAGCATGATGGGTTTGACAACAAGGCTTGGTTAGGTACCCATGTACAAATGCAATAATGAGGTAGAGAAGGAAAACTTAGTGGGACAAAACCCCCCTACAATGAGATGACTGCTGCAAAGAAGCATTGGAAGAACACTATGGAGTAACACTGGAACCACAATCCAACAAGCAAGGAAAAATACTTCTATCTACAAGAAACCAAAGCGGGATCATAATAATGTGACAGCAGACCCGATGCCACAGAGCATTGGAAAACTCACAAACTGGAACAACTCTAGAATCTGTGAAGCAACAATAGATGAAATGATGAAAAAATCTAGAAACTGTGTATCTCAATGCCGATGCCAAACTAAGACTAAAACTCTTCCATGGGAAGGAGTACCATAAAGACTATGGAACATTAACCATAAAAACATGGCCCTCAAACTAAGAATGATCTAAACCAATGCAGATCAATAAACATAACTTTCAATCTAAAGTGTGAGCCGATGAATCTAATATATGTCAAGCTAAGACAAGATGTGGCCAAAAGAAAATAGGAAACCAGATGACCCATGCGAGCTGTCAACAAATCAAGATGAAGATGGAGATCAAACTACATGCACACTCTAATCAGATTATTATACAAGAAACCCCCCTGATAGAACTTTATCTCAGTTCATTTATTACAATAACCCAATGATTGTAAAAGGGGAGAATGTTAAATGTGCATAAATAGAAAATAAGATGGCGTGGTACTGATATGAAGTGCAAATATTCAAGTTTCACCTTTCCAACTGCCAAAACATCCAAGTAATCTCCAAAACACCCATTGGGAAAAATTTGGAATAATGATCAACCTAGGATAGATACAGAAAAAATTGCATAGATAGAAAAATAGAGCTCCTCAATACCTTTCTAATGCCGCAAAGAAGATGAAAATCGGAAATCATGGCAAAAAGTTATGAGCTCGGAAGCCATAAATGAACATATAACTTCAAACAGAAATAAATGCAGCTAAATAGAAAAATAATGAAAAATAAACTACATCACTGGAAAGTTCTCGAAACCATCTTTCCGCCAATATCTTGTTTTCCCAATTTCGATACCGTATGCCCAAGTTACACCAAAAAGAAAAAAACTGCTCCTTGAAGGAAAACTGGGGTTAGGAGGGGCAAAGAGTGTCATATGGCCATTGACGTCATGCTAATGTCAGCACTTCATGAGAAAAATTTTGATGGCCTAGAAGCCGTCGGGGCAAAAAAGTGCCCCCTTATGGAAAATTTTGACAGTCGTTGGTAAACTGCGGATTGGCTAGAATATTCCATCAGTATCTCCTGGAATATGTTGTTGTCGGCCGAGGGTTGGGCTCAACTCCCGGTCCATCATAGGACCACCGTTACTAGAGGAGGAGCCCACAAGAGCTGGAGGCAGATGGGTGGGCACCACCAGTGGTGGTGGAAAACCGGTGGCCGCTTGGTGGCCGCCCAGTGGTTGAACCCTTTAGAACTAGAGGCATCGCACAAACTTAAAAAAATGCATGTTTTTTAATTTTTTTTCAAAATTTGAGCCTCGGGAAGCATGCAGGGGAGGCTGTACGGCCCCCCAGACAATTTTTTTTCCTTTCATACCAACTTCACCAAAATCAATGAAACGAAGGGCGATCTTAGGGTTTTTAGCCGCTGCGAACACGATGGTGACCTTCGTTTCTGCCCAAACTGCTCTGAAAAATCAGCTACCTCCAAAACTTGTAAAAAATCTCCCAGCTTGAAACACTCATGGATCTGGAAAACAAAGGCCAAAATCTGCAAACCAAAAGTCAATCCTGACTTTTTCTAGCACTCTAAATCCAATGGTGAAGCCCGATCTAATCCAAAATGCCTCATAAATGAACTCAAGGCATGATACCCTCAAGGAATCTCGAACGAACTCTGTAATGATTTTCTCAAAAAAACTGAGAAGGGGCTACAAATAAAGGCTTTGATACCATGTTAGAAACCAAGATCTGAAATGCAAACCAAAAAATCCCTCCACAGAAGAGAAAATTAGAAAAAGAAAGAGCTTTGCAAAAGATGTGCAAAATATTATTATCCTGATGATGGATCACTGAGTGTGATCCGAAACGTTGATGAAAAAACTTTAACACAATCAAAAATCCAGAAGCTCTTTATCATCCTGATGATGGATCACTGAGTGTGATCCGAAACGTTGATGAAAAAACTTTAACACAATCAAAAATTCATAAATCACAAAATGTTCAACATGATAGATTGTGGAAATCTCATAGCATTAAAATATTATTATTCAAGAATTCATAATTACATGAGATGATTTGCTTATAAAAGCAAAGTATGCATAACCCTAATCTTATCTTGAGCAACAAGATAGCTCAATAAGATAATGATGAGAATAATTAACCTAGGAATTAAAATATTACCTAAGTAAACTTATGCAAGTGTAATTAAATATTAATTACACCAACAGTGTTGAACATTGATGTTAGATTGAATATTTTGGGTATTAGATGTGAGTGGAGGATATGGTTGAGCATGAAATGTTAGTGCAAAGTTTATGTTATTGGTATGTGATATCAATGTAATGTTTGGGTGTTGAGGATTTTGAGGTATGTTTGATTGTTGAGGGATGTTTGTGTTTTTAATACCCAATTTTATATGACTCCCTAGATTTTGAGTATAACCAAGTCGATTTCCTTGTTGATTTACAATATTAGATGATTCCACCCTAGTGATTGTAGGTTGGCTTGGTATATATGACGAGGATGCTTGTGACATGGAGTGAGTGATATTATGGACCAAGGATTCCATTTTTTGAGTAATAGATGCAACATTTGTCAAATTTTATTTCCTAAGTGTGTTCACATCACACACAAAAGGAAGTTTTGCTCCTTTTTCTAATGTGAGCATATATTGTGTAGGGTTAAATTTCAATAATGAGTTAACAAGATGATGAACTTTTGGGTATTGTTGCATCTCAAGTATTTCATCTATGGTAAGTTCCATAGGATTGTTTGTAATGTCTTCTATGTGAACCCATGTGTCTTGTAAAGTTTGAGATGGTTGATGTATATTTTTTTGGTGGAGTTGCAAAATTTCTAGGATTAAACTCATTTACTCCAAGGTTTTGTTCCATGTTTCTCTTGAATTTTGATCTTCTTGTGACCATAAAACTTGTATCAAACTTTTGTGTAGTATGATGTGATTTGTATTCTCTAAATTTTGGGGTTGATTCAAATTTTCCTAAAATATAGAATCTAAAGGATTTAGGTTCAATGATGATGTAAGTGATGTCAATGATATGGAACTCTCAATTCTGAACAAATATAGACTCTTGTTTTGATGTGTTTTTTATGTTGTTTATGAAGTTTGCAAATCTTAGGAGTAGACTTGTGACTCTAACTTAATTTTATTCAAAATATGATGACTAATCAAACTAGATGTACGAAAAGAGACATGTTTTCAAAAATGTAGCTAAACTAGGTGATGTTTGATGAAAACTTAGTCTAAGGATTTGTTTGCTAAAATTTTGAGTTGTTTGTGAGATAGAATGTTTAATGTCAATGTGTTGTTGATGTGTAGTTTGATTGATACTAATGTGAGACCTAAGTGGAACTTATAAAAAGACCAAGGAATTGAAAACATTAATTTCCTTTTGAGTTTTTATCAACCTATAAGACCAAACAATTTTGATGAAATACTTTTGTGTGATGTTTTTGATGTATGATACACAAAATTGTTTTGATAAAATCAACTTTATGCATGAATTTATTTCTTAGTTTTTTTTTTTTTTTTTGTGACCAAGTAACCAAAATTTTTTATATGAAGCAACCAAGGGAAACCTACTTTGTGGGTTCAATTCTTAAAAATCTAATTTATCATGAATGATTTTTACCACATAATTTTTTTTTTATTATGAATTATTTTGAAATTAAAATGTCTATAACTAAGAAAATTGTTTTCCAAAAAAGCTCAAAATTTGAGAAAACCCAAGGTGCTAAATTATAGTTCCTTATGTTTACTTTGATATATTGAGTAGAAAAGAATACTAGGAAACACACTAAGATATTGTTTTAATAAAACAAGATATACTTAGATGCATGCAGTAGTATAGTGTCCTTCAATTGCACTCAAATATATTCAAAGGGTTTGAAATTTTTATCATGACTATGTTGATGTTTGCTTTCAGTTTGTAAGATAAGCAGTGTGCTTACTAACTCAATAGGTAAGGGGGATATTTCACAAGCTTTCTTTAATAAAGCTAAGCAAGGTTTGATACCATCAATCCAGCACATTATTATTAAATTGGGTAAATATCTTGAGTTTTTTGTACACAATAAAATACCTAGTTGAATGGATGACTAGAGTATGCACACACACATGATACACCTCTTACCTTAAAAGGAAAAATTCCTTATAAGATATTTATCACCTCAACAAGCAATCAATACATGACAAATATCTTCATGGAATGACCAGTTTTCCTATTGCAACTTCTCAAGATACGTTTTGGAAAAATTGGCTTAGCTTTTAAGTACAAAGGTTTATAATGGCTTAGTGAATGCCAAAGGTATATTTCAAACATGAGACGCTAAATTTTCTAATCAACCTTTGAGCAGGATATACATCCACCCTAGATTTTGACATGCAAGGTATAATTTCCTTAGATAAGTATTACTTGATTTCATTTTCACATCCTACCAAGTGAAGAAGTTGTCCTCAAAGGTCACCTATCTAAGGAATTAGAATAATCAATTGTAGGCTACGCAAAGAGGTATAAAATATAATTACAATCGAGATAGAAGATATTTTGCACAAGGTCAGGGACAAAGTTTTGAAAGAGGAAAAATTTTGGGGAAAAGTTTTGAGAGGCCAATCATCAAGTCAAAATTTTGATAGAAGGCCACCCTAAGGAAAAATAGGACATGGAATACAAGGCCTAATAATGGAGGGGTCTTGACACCATTATAACCACCTAGTAATCAAGAAAAGTCATCAAGTGTAGTCCTCTTAGCTAAAGCTACATTAGTTGGATATTGTAGGCTCCATAAAACGACACAAGATTCTGAAATGGATTATCCCAAATTCTATATTGCAACTACTATATTCCAGATGGAGGTCTAGCAAGTTACTAAAAATAGTGCAAATGGACAAGAAATTGTACCATTAGATCCTTATGATTCACCAGTATTGGTATTGAATCACGCTCCCTTCCCACAAAGTGAAAAGAATGGACCTAAAGAAGAATCAACTAAGCAAGGTACCAAGCTAGAACATGTGTGTAATGAAGAAATTATATCTCAACTATTTGAAAACAATGATGTTGTTGATAATGGTCCTTTATATGGAGAAGAATGTGGGATAGATGAAGTTTAGATGTTTCATCAATGTACAAGGCCCTATGATCTAAGGAATAGGAAAGCAAAAGGACCTTTAACCACTTTCACTCCTCCAAATCATTTCAGTACCCCTCGATCCAAATGTAAGCAACAATCCTTCTTACTCAAAAGTTCCCACACAATACTTTTCAAAAGGGGGACCTTCTAATTCTTCCAAAGGAGGACATATAGATGTTGGAAAGGAGAAGCAAGTGGAGCAACCTAAGCGCAATCAGATTGATATGGCAGTGGCATGTTGATGGTGCCAAGTTGACCCACAACATGTAGGTAAGATAAAATTGAAATATCTCACCTCTCCTAAAAAAGACAATCAGCAATCAAACTGATCACCTCCCAAGGTCTTTGATGTTGGTTCACAATGTTGTTGTTTCATGAAGTGGTCAATATGGTTGTAATGTTCAAGGGGCCTACTAGTATTGAGCTTCTGGATTATTATAAGATAAAACATATATTTAAACCCTACTTTAACCAGTGGTTTTAAAGAAATAGAAAAAGATAGATCAAAGCTTTTAAACTGAAGAGAATGTTGATTTATCCAACTAATCAGACTTGTTACCTCCCAAGGAATTCCTAAACTAAAACTGCAAAATAAGGTTAACTTGTAATTAATAAAAAGTTTCATTCATTCACAGTGAAAACTTTAACAGTATATTGCAAATCATCATTTAAAAAAAACATAAAATAAAATTTCATTCCTTGAAAGCTTTTTAAATCAAATGATTAACCCAAGATAAATACCATTCTGGAGCACAATATGAAGTAGATTTAAATCTGGCTGCTTCAACTATTAATGAAATAGATAAAAAAAACATTTACAAATCTAGCACAATCACCAGTGTACAAAAAATCCATGTCTTCGAATTACCTCCATCTATACTAAGAAAATCTGGAAGATACATCACCTCCCACTACTAAACTTAACTCCTACTCTTGAGTTTATCTACCTTCTAGCCCTAACTACTAATTCTTAACCAAAAGAAGAAGATCAAAAAGAAAATTCCCTCTATCTCTATCTCTATGTCTCTATCTATCTCTTTTACAAAGAGGCGAAAACGCCATATATACCAAACACGCCAAAAATGAGTCAACCCCATTTTAGGGTTTACAAAATAAGCTGGTCATAGAAGGAGTCGACTCTAGAAGAGTTTGGAACAAAATTCCATCATGCATTAAATGTGTGCATTTTGTTCAGGTCGATGAAAGATCACTCTCAGGCATGGTTTCCAGATCTTTTACAACCACCATCATTAACTCGCATCCCTCATGTCCACCATTAAGACATCATGCGTTTCATCCTTGACCTCGAAAACTACTCCCGCAAAGCTGCTTTGAATGTTCTGAAGCACTATCATTAATGTCAATCCACCTTTGCCGACAGACATCCCATCTATCATCCAAGACTCGTGGCTTCTTCCTCTCTGTCTAGATCTTTCACTATTCACTTAACTGATCATCATCTTCGATTACAGAGTATATCCATATTAGTCACAGTCTGTTGATCTTCCTCATAGGAACAGTCATAACAGTCCAACTACCAACAGTTCACCTTTAGCTTCCTTTGATTGGTTGAACACATACCACGTAGGATCTTCAGATGGTCAAAAGTCATTCAAGAAGAATCACATGTCGGTGAGACACTAGTTGTGTCTCCCCGATGCTACAATGCTCCACTGGTGCTATCAGCATAACTTACAACTATCAGCAAGAGGTCATAAAGAGTTGCAAGAGTCATACCGATATCCAAGACCATCATCCAGAATATCATTATCGGCAAGATCGTTGAGACCTCTCACCGAAGTCCACAACAGACTCATCGGCAAGACTATCACACTCGCTATGAGTCATATAGAGCCCTTAAGTCACACCGAAGAGTTAAACCATTGGTGAGAGATCCTCAGTTGGTAAGAGTCTCTGAAGGTCACACCTCCGCGATGCTACTTGTCACCAGGAGTCTCACCGAAGACATAATATACCCATCGGCAAGAGGTCATACCGAGTGTAAACCTTTCGGCCAAGAGTCTCCCCGATGACAATGTTGTGAACAACTATCAGCGAGAGTTCTCCCAGGGCGGAGAGAGATAGATAAACTCACAACGATCAAAATGTCTTGGTGACCTAAGCATTTCAAATGAATAGAACACAACTTCCAGTCGGCAAGACCTCCAGAGGGTCTCACCGACTTTACTCTTTCAAGAGTTTCATGCTAGTAAGATTGAGGCACATTTTCCAATAGAATTCCTTGAGAAACAACATTAGACATTCTTGACATGCTTTAATCCTACAAAACAATGCCCTCAGCAATCCTCTAAAAGCATAGAAAAACATCATTCTTCATCCTACCTTTCATATATCCCTCATTTAATTATACTTAGCAAAAAGAAACTTAACTCTAGCAGAGGTGGGACCAAATCCGAACCAGAAACATACTTACCTTTAATACCGGTGGGGGTGGAGTCAAAATGAAAACAAAACTGGGACCAAAGTCAGAATGGGAAAAAAACATGGACATAACCAACATTTCCAAGTTCAGCCCACATTTTAGCTCCACATCCACAAAAAGCAAAGAAACCGGGATCATAGCAGGGCTGAGTCGGAGTCAGAACCAGATGAGGAAACTAAAGTTGGAAACAACTTCATATCCCAAAAATCCTTCCCGAACCCAACCCCACAAAAGAGACCAAACACAAGGAACAAACACGAAACAAAACGTAAATTGGATCAGAGCAAAAATTGATCTCGGGTGAACCACAACGGGGGCGGAAGCAGAACAAAAACCCGACCTTGACCTTTCTCCAAATTCCAGGTTTGGTTTCCATCTTGGCTCTGTCTCTGACAACACACAAAGAAACAATGAAAAAGACAAGAAAGAAGAAAAAGAAGGGGAGAAAACATCCCGCAACCAAACGATCGGAACAAAAGGCAAAACAAAAGAACTTGGTAGAATCGGGACCAGAGTAGAATCAGAACCTAGAACTTTAGAAAAGTTCCAGAGTTTAGTTTCAATCCGTGTCCCACTTCTGCCAAAAGAAACAAAGAACTAGCAGAACCAGAACCGGAAATGGGATGGAAACTCGAACTTGGAAGAAGTTCCAAAGTTTAGTTTCGGTCTCGGTTCTGTGTCCGCTAGAATGACAGAAAATAAATGAAAAAAATAAAGGAAACGAGTGGAACTGAAACCAAAATGGAACTAGAATTGGGACTTTAGAGAAGGTTCCAAATTTTGGTTTCATTCCACGTCTCGCACCTGCCAGAACAAAAGATGACACAAAACAAAGGAAACTAGTGAAACAGGAACCAAAACGGAACGGGAACCAGAACTTGGAAGAAATTCCAAAATTCGGTTTCAGTTTCGATTCCACGTCTGCCAGAACAAAACAAAAAATGCCTAAGGAAAAAAAAAAAAGGCCAAAGGAAACAAGACAAAAAGGGGGGACCTATTTTAAACAAGTTTAAAATGGGGGTGGTTATGCAAGGCATAACATGGCCCAAATGGGTGAATATGTGGCTGAAGAGCTTAAGAAGGTAAAGGTTAGCCTCTCTTATTTTCAATTATTAAGGGTTCTAGCAATTAGGAGTGTTTTCCTTGAATGTACCTTCTAAGTTATCACAAGATACTTCTGCAAAAAGAGTTAGTTTTAGTGAACCAATGGTCAAGGAAGTAATTGGGAAAAACTAGAGTTCGCAGCCAGTAAGAGACCAAGTTAACTAGTCAGCTAAAGATCAAGTCCAAGTTCAATCAAAGGATAAGACGAAGGAAAAGGATAGGACCCAAGTAGCCCACACTGATACTTCGGTAAGTATTTTCCAAGGGAAGCCACAAACTCCTCCATTCTTGATCTTTGTTCGTATATTTGGTAAAAAACTACACAATTGTTTATTGGATTTTGGGGATTCCACAAACATTATGCCATTTTCAGTCTACAAGGCTTTAGGCATTACTCCTTCTCCTTTCCAACATAAGGTTACTTAGTTAGACAAAATAGAGGTGGGTGTGGTAGATGAATTTAATATGATCCCTATGCAAATTGCATCAGACCTATGAGTGAAAAATATCATCAATATCCAAGTAGCTAATATACCAGACGCTTTCGAGATAATTCTAGTATGGGATTTCATGAGAGCACTTAATGGATATACCTCTATAGATCATTCTCATATGTGGCTCCCATGGAAGGGGATCCCCAATCAGATCAAGATTGAATGAGAGCCAAGATTGAAGTATCTGATCACAAAATACTAAAGTACATCAAATGAAGTGTTGGTTTCTGAGGAAAGTTTAGGAAATTATGTCTTAGTTGTAGCCATTAGAGATGTAGAAGTAGATGAGGTCTTGATGATGCATGATACACTAGGTACCTCACTTAGAGTTGTAGTAGTACAAAATTGGTTGTGGAATCAGATGAAGATGGTAAATAAGATGATGGTAACCTCAGTTTGTTGGATAACTTTCAAGAATTTATTCAAAAGTGTATAGATGATCATATTATCCTCGGTAGGGAAATGAACTTTGTGGAGATGTTACTTCCTAACTGGTGTAGATTTCATAATGCCTCACATCCTGAACTTGAATGTTGTCTTTGTCTGACAACTATGGAGCAAGTTAAGGGATGTATTAATCCTTCCCTAGTAGATGGAGCAGGCTTTGAGTTGATAAGTCTAAAGGATAAAACCTTCTTTGCTACACATAGCTATAGTTTCATTGCACCAATAATGTAGCTGAATATGAGGATCTGATACACATTACTAATGGGCCTAAGAAAAAAGGTTAAATCTTTGTAAGTTTTCAAGGATTCAGAAATAGTGGTTAACCAAGTTAGGAGACAGTACTCCTGCCATGACCAAAGGATAAAAAATTATAGGCATATAGTATGAGACTTGATAGAAGAATTTAATGCATTTAATATTCAATTGATACCCCAAAGAAAGAACCATACTATTGATGCTTTGGCACAACCAACAAATACTCTGTAGCCATTACCCTTATCAGGTTTGAAAAGATTCACGGTTGAGCTTACCCCAATCCTATCTGTACCAGATAATGTGACAAAATTTCAAGTATTTGAAGATGATGAACACATTCTAGATTTCATTACTATTTTTGATGTCTTTGCTTCTCAGATAATTGATGAGATAGAACTGCAAGAAGCAAAGCTAGGTATGGAGGGGATAATCAATCTGAAGACAAACATAATTCCTAGGGGCATGGTGCAATTGGAAAGGATCTTTGACTTGGGTAACTACACCAATATGTGACACAATTTTGATGCCAAGTTGGAAAAAATAGAAAAAATTCCAAATTCAGCATTTGGTGCACGCCAAATGCAAAAAATGAATTAAAAGTAAAAAACACATTCCAAACCTCATTTTCTTTTCAACCCATAGCTTGGCTTGGAGGTTTTCAACTCTGCAACTCGCACTCACCAAATATTTTCCATTTTTTGCACTCTTACTTGCAATTCTTCATGAAGATGCTACCAATATGTCAAAGAGGTCAAATATTGTGAAGAGGTATGTATTTTTAATGTTTTTATTTCAAATTTGATTTAGAATGTAGATTGAAATAGGTTTTTTTTAATAAAACTTTGTTCTAATTCTCAGGGAATGAATCTCCACCTCCAAACATTGAGAATTCAAAATCACCCCCTCACGAAGAGCCTCATATACAAGAACAACCTGAAACCCCTCCATCAATTCATAGGCATCCTCAAGGAACACAAGAAAATATCCTAAATCAAATTGAAAACAATAAAAGGGACATTGAACAATTAATTGGAAGATTAATCAAGCATGCTGAAACCCACCCTTATAGGAGAGGAATTTCCAAATCATTGAAGTCAATTGTATCTCATGTAGGAGAAATGAGCGAGAAAATAAATTTTTGGTCAAATAAGAGGCATGAGATGAGACAATTTTATGGTAGTGGTTTGTCATATGCAGATTTAAGAAAACAAAAAAATAGAAAAGATGACTTGTGTGCCCCATTTGTAGACCCGAGAACCAACACACCTTTGTCTCATGCACGCAGGAGGTTCCCCATCCATTGGCGCCTCCATGAATTAATTAAAAATAAATTTTGGGAGTGGTGGTGGATGGTATTTGACCAACCTCCATGCAATAACCATGAGGTACCACAATACTTTTTGAGGAAACTCTATTATGATTTTATCCTCAATAAGATGCCAAATTATTTTGACATCTTAGACTTTTAGGGTAGAGGTGGGGGATCCACACATGATAGACCTATTTCACGATGTAATCCATAGTTGGCACTGAGACCCTTGGCCAAACCCATGGTGGAGCATGTCATCGTTCCTTCCATTGTTAAGGACAATGTAGAGGTGGACATGCCTAGAGTAGAGGTGGAAATGTTGGAGTCGATTAGCTCGCTCACCCAGACCATTATACAATGTGTGAGGCCTCTAGTAGAGATTAATGTGGAGGAGACATGTAGGCACCAAGCTCCACCCCACCATTGTGGTGCTTGTGGTGTTGTTTGCATGTACAATTATCAGAGTGATCGAGATGCAACTACACAACCTATATTAGTTGCAAAGGTGATGGCTTTCACAAATGATTTGCTGAATAATACATTCAACATTGACACTCGAGTAAAATTCAAAAAGTTCACTTAATTTTTTTTATTAAATTATATTTTTAAATTTAAGAATAACTAAATTAGAAGAATATCAATATGATGAAATTTTAGGGTTAGAGTGTTCATAAGACGTGCTCCATTCCTATAGACCCTTATTTGTTCTTGACATTGAGTCCATAGGTATGCAACTAGTATTAAAAATATTATTAATGTTGAGATTATGGATGCACAGGGTCCCTGAAGCTGCAGTCTTCAATGGAGGAGCTTTGCCAAGAAAGATAATCAACCACAAAGAAAGTGTTGCAACTAGGAATGCACAATGGAGATTCTATTATTGATCTACATTATGAGATTGAATTGATTAAAAATGTACAAGTTTCTTGATTATATAGGAAAGAGAAAACCTAAGATGCATGAGATGTTGCCATGTGTCATGACCTATCAACATGTGAACCCTATCTAGGAAATTATTAAATGTTGAGATAAGATCTAGAAGGAAAACCCATCTTCTAGAAGGAATCTTATCCCTACAAACATGGAAGGGGATATTACCCCATTATTAAATGATTTATTAAAATCTAACCTAGGACTAAATGATGCATGACCTAAGTTAACTTATGCTAGTGTAATAATTAATTAATTACACTAGCACCCCCCCATAAGTTCAACTTAGGGAGGAAAAATGCAATGATTATGCAGAGATGATGATGATGATGATAATGGATCTCAACTATGAGGCCATGTTAGGTACCCATGTACATGATAAAGATGCATAAAATCTCTCACAACCGGAGAAAAGGAGAAAACCCAATGGGAAAAAAACCTCTCTCCAAAAAGGAGATGAAAAAGAAAAAAATGTGAGATAGGATGGGAAGGATGGAGGACTCCCAAATACCCCCCAAGTAAACCATCTGTCACATGGATACAATACATTAGATCCTCCATAGGAGGGAAAGAAAGAGACTAAATAGCCCCCCCAGAAGATGTGATCACCTACAGAAATGGTAAGTGTCTGAAGACAAAACAAGATCCAATGTCAACAAACAACTTGTCTCCCTTTCGAAAGAAACAAAACCACATGCAACTGTAGAGATGCTTCCCATTTTGGATAGGAATTGAAGGAAGGAAGGATTTATGTTGGTGATGATGTCTCTTAACTCTGCTCAAATGTCTCCTTGCCTGAAGATGAAGATGCCATAATCAATGAAGAGGGTGACAAATCAGGACAATGCAGAAACTGATGTTGAGCAATATCCAAAGATGATGATGTGATGAATGTGATGGATATGATGGAGACTTGATAGTTCCCCTAAATGAAGTGTCCTCAAAACCACTGAAAAAATCCTGAAGCAAATCCAATGGTAGATGCTAAAGAAACCTCGAATCTTGAATGGAATGACAAGGAAGAAGTCTCATGCATGAAGTCACTAAAGAGAAACCAAGTGCTTCCAAGATAGTCTCAGGATTCCCAATCAAGGTCGAGACAAAATAATGAGAAGACTCAAGAAAAATCTCCAAAGTGGGATCTAAATAGAGGAGTGATACCCCCTCAAGAATGTCCTCCAAACCTGTAGAAGTAGCCAAGTCAGTGATACCTGAAATGAAGCCATCCTATGATGCCAAGTCTGGAAAACTAAATATGTCCTAATGAATGATGATGATGGAAGCCTCAATCAATGAATCTAGACAAGGAATCACTAATTGTGAAAGGATACGAATAGTCTCTGATGGAGAAGACGCATCTGAGGGAACCTTCTCAACCTCTTTGGAAGATTCAAAGCAATCAACCTCTTGCACAATAATATCATCATAGGGTACCTGATCTGAAGAATGACATTCTGAATCATGACCATCAAGGAATGGTGGAGTATTTGAATCTCCATAGATCTCCCAAAGCTTGGTCCAAAGGATGTGAGGAAAATCATAATGATCAATAGTACTCAAAACATCACAATCAACTTGCATAGCAATGATCTCCAAGATAGTGTATTTGTTGCAACTCCAAGCAAGTTCATGAATACCTTCACTTGGATGGGAACTATACCAAATAGATGTGGCAATAAATTAAGTGATTGGAGATGGTGGACGATCCCATCTTGCCATTGATTATAGTTACCTTTATGCAACACAGTCAGAGGAGTATATGCAAGCCCCATAATGAAATTTCTCCACAAAAAATAGACATTGACCTTCAACAAAAAATAAGGACTTCCAAATAGATATGCAGCTGAAAATATGCCTCGGAGATCAAGAAATTCTTCTTCAAGTGTCAGGATGTACCGGGAATTAGGAAAATGCACCAAATTGCAAAAAACCAATAGAAGATACCTGGAGTTGAAACCAAAGAAAGTGAGTGGACTGATGAAAAAAATCACTGAAATATCTCCCGAATGTCACTGAAATTTTTGGATTTCGACAATCTGATGCCAAGATATTGGTCATTGATTCCAAAGTGGAGGATTGACTTCAGTTGACTATAGATTTTTCTAGAAGCAATTTTTTTTAGAATTGATATCACCACTAGAAATTACTCGGAAGTACCTTTCTAATGGTATCTCGTTTGTTGATTTTTGACACCATGGGTGAAAGTTATGATAAAACAAAAAAATGCCTATATTGGGCACTCTACAGGCTAA
The DNA here is from genome assembly GCA_007258455.2 of Sequoia sempervirens. Lineage (NCBI taxonomy): Eukaryota > Viridiplantae > Streptophyta > Pinopsida > Cupressales > Cupressaceae > Sequoia > Sequoia sempervirens. The sequence continues at coordinate 219,352,313 of VDFB02168118.1, forward strand.
TTAGGTGCAAAATTTTAGCACCCCGAGCACTAGCACCTGGTCTCCAATATGACCATAATAGAAAAAGTGGCAAAAAAAATGCCCCCTCTTGGAGCGGCGGCGGGGCTAAGATCTTGGGTGGAGCAGTGATTTAGGTGGTGGCATGGCCAAAGTCTTACAAATCCTCTAGATGATGACGGTTGTTGGTGAAAACAAAACACAGGCCAAGAATAGATCACCAGCAATGGGGAGTAGAGCAGCTGATAGGAGCTTGGATGGGTTGGCAGGGAATGCCACAGGAGGTGGCCAAAATTCTGGTTGGTAGGAGAAATGGCCAGCAACAAATCCAATGGGAATGATCTTCGTCAGCAGCTAGTGGATGGAACGACTGACAAACAGGCTATACTGTCCCTACAACACAATAAATGGCCGATGAGACAACTTTCTGCAGACTTGAAATGATGGGCCGACAAAACAATTGATTTTATTTTTGAATATTGCCTAAAATGAAATTAAAAAATCAAATATCTTGAAATTTATGCCAACCAAATAAAATATGTGTAGATTATTACAAAAAATCAGCCTCAATACTAACAAAAAAATATGCCGATGGAGGAAAAATATCATGTGTCGATGGAAAAATAATATGTCGACCAAGGATTAATAATGGAGGTCGCTCAAATTATTTTTCTGCAAACTATATTAGAAACCCAAAATATTCTTTTTTCCAAAAAACAATAGATAAATGAGCCCAATTTTTTTTGAAAAAAAAGTGCCTGCAACTAAAAAAAATTTCCTCAGAGGACAACTGACTGGGATGTTTTTTTACTACAAATTGTATGGATAGTACAGTTGATTTTGCAAACCCAAAAATACCTCTGATGGCTCCTGGGTTGATGTATCCTATTTTGATGAATGGGCAGGCGATTCTAGAGTTTCGAGGCCTTTTGAAGACAATGGTGAGCTCGGTTCTGACTCTATTTGCTTCAGAAATCAGCTTGATCCCTAGGTGGAGTCAAGTAGCCTTCAATGGAAACCTTAAAGCCTGCAAAGAATCTCTCACACCAACTTTCTTGATTGGGGGTTGATGTTTCATTGGACAAGCTCTAATACCATGTTGAGATTATGGATGCATAGGGTCCCTGAAGTTGTAGTCTTCAATGGAGGACCTTTGCCAGGAAAGATAATCAACCACAAAGAAAGTGTTGCAACTAGGCATGCACAATGGAGATTATATTATTGATCTACATTATGAGATTGAATTGATTACAAATGTACAAGTTTCCTGATTATATATGCAAGAGAGAAAACCTAAGATGCATTAGGTTGCCATGTGTCATGATCTAACAACATGTGACAACATGTGAACCCTATCTAGGAAATTATTAAATGTTGAGATAAGTTCTAGAAGGACAACTCATCTTCTAGAAGGAATCTTATCCCTACAAACATGGAAGGGGATATTACCCCATTATTAAATTATTTATTAAAATCTAACCTAGGACTAAATGATGCATGACCTAAGTTAACTTATGCTAGTGTAATAATTGATTAATTACACTAACAATTAATGCATTTGAATAGTTGAATGTTATATTTGAATGTTTGTCTCATAACATGCTTTGGATGTAAAATAGTTTCCTAGTGGACCTTTGACCTCCACACCTCACAATTCATGTCCTCAAACAAATTTTACTCAGGTAGCATTTATTCATTAATGTTGTTGTAAAACAATGTTAGCTAGTTTTCATAATTTTGCATATATGAATCTAAAAAATTGATGAGAAACACAAACATTGGTTGGTCTTGTGAGATCCTAATTGTATTTACCATTCAACATCCATCTCATTCTTCCACTCCTTTCATCACGCATATTTTAACCATTTTATATCACATATCCCAATCTTTAGCACCTTATATATTATACCACCTTCCTCCATATTTCATCTTATACACATATCATTACAAGAAACCTTTCCTTCTGCTCATTATTGACCAAATCTCCTATACATTATTACTACACACCTCAAGTTCCCACTTCATGTCTGATATTCAAACCTTAGACACTGCCTAAATCACTTTATGGTCTAATATTCCCTCCTAATTACTTCCCATTAACCTCTAGTATAGTTCATCATAAAAAATGTTTTATCATCCCATCCTAGCACATCTAATTAATGTCTACTAGTCCATTCTATGTTCCATCATCCCATCTTGACCATGTCACATTATCTTCTCCTAATTCATTTTTTGTTCCTTTATTCCAAGTCATAATCCCATTGTTGCCAAATTTTCACCTACAACTCGATTTGGCAGAGCTGAAGCAGTGTATTTTCATTTTTAGGTGAAAATATTCTAACATATTTTTTCCATGCTTAACCATGGCATATTAAAGTTTAAAAGAAAGATCTCAATTCTTATTGTGCAATGTGTTACAACAAAAAGGAAATCATTCCATTTGTCATTCAATTCTTTGCAGTATAAAGGATAATACATAGATTATAAGAAGTTGCTTCCATTCAATTTTGGAATGCTTTCATTCATTTCACAATGATTCATTCATTTTGCAAATAAAATATACACAAAATTGTACAAGTGTTGCTTTTCAATTCATTAGAAAGAAAGGATAAATCAAATGTACCACACAAGTCGTAGGAGTAACTAAACTAAAACAACAAAGGAATATCCTATACATCTGAAGATGGAAGAAATGAAAAGAAGCATATAAGAAAAGACATGTCCATCATTTCCTGATTAAAGTCTTGAGTTGGTCTTCATTATTGCTTGCTCCTCCTTGCTCTAGATTTTGAGTCAACCTGCATCATGATAAGAAATTTTGTTAGAGCTCTAGATATGAATCTTCCTATGTTCCCTATCAATAGAAATATAACATATTCCTATGGTTCTTTAAGTCAGATAAAAAAATACCAGATGCATGCAAGAGAGCCTAAAAAGTAGAACATCGCAAGAGCATTGAGCTTCACTATTTTTTATCTAACCATTTTGTCCACTGTGCAAGTATAGGAGAAATCATTTTGCTGATACATTTCTAAAGACATGATAACATGTGGTGCAAAAATGGGCTCCCACAAGGGTTGAGCCCAGCATGTTGCGCCTAATTCTCAAAATGGGAATGAAATAGGAAAAAATTATTCATATTGCTCAAGTGAAAGAACATTTCAGCTGAAGGAGTATTGATCATTCATGAAAACCAAATCAAAATTTCAGTGAGGAAGCCCTCTTTTTGAAATGGTAATCACATATGAACAATAGGCCCATTTGAATGCTTAAATAAAATGTAGAACATAATTTAAATGCATTATTTCTCCATTGAAGGAGTTTTGTTTGCACACAAACCTTTAGAATCTTTAATGCTCCCACTCCTACAAGGGGAAGGATCATCTTTCTCGGCTGTCTCTTTCCCTTTTCTATATTGGTATACTTCTTGCATTTCAGGCCTAGTTGTTGAAGGTGAACCAATGTGTTTCTTGATTTGCTCAACCGCATTCTGGTAAAGATGACACTCAAACTCAAGGTGAGAATCATTGTGCACCCTACACCAATTAGGTGGAAATAATTCTTCAAAGTCCATTTGTCTCCCCAAACTTACCTGGTCTTCCATGCATTTTTGAATAAACTCCCAGAAATTATCAAACAATCCAAGATTACTATCACCCAATTCAAAATCTTCATCATTTTCTTCCATTACCCTAGTGCTCCCAGAAGATTGATTTGAATATCTAGGTATGTCTTGCATCATAAACACCTCCTCTACCTATGGATCTTGGATGGCAGTTGCTAGGACATAGTTTCCCAAACTTGCTTCAGAAATCAATACTCATTGGAGGTGTTCTGATATTCAATAATCAAGTAATTTAGTCTAGGTTCCCTCTCAATCCTAATCTAATTTGAGACTCCCTTCCAAGGAAACCACATGTGGGAGTGATTGGTTGGAATGTATCCATTAAGTACTCTCATGAAATCTCTACCAAGGATCATTCCATAAGCATTAGGTATATCATCCACCTAAATGTTAATAACTTGTTGCACTCTTGGGTCCAATGCTACTTGCATTTGGATCATGTTTAGTTCCCCTACAACACTCACCTTAGTTTTATCTAATTGAGTCACTTTTCCTTGAGAGGGAATAGGGGTGATGCCTAGGGATTTGCAGACAGAGAATGACATCACATTTGTAGATGCACCAAAATCCAATAGACAATTGTGCAGATTTTTTCCAAAGATTCAAATGAAAATCAGGAAAGGAGGAGTATCCTACTTGGTTTGGAACAAACTTACCGATGAATCAAAATTTTCCACTTGGATCTTGTCCTTTTCCTTACTCCTATCCTTTGTCTATGCTTGTTATTTCTCCTTTATCTGCTGAGTATTCTGACTTGAGGCTGATTGGGAATTCTATGTTGTTTCAGTTTTAACCAAGGGTTTCGTAAAACCAACCCTCTTGAAAACAAGGTCCTATGAGAACTTCATGGATGATTGATCATTCAATGATCCTAATACAACACTCTGAATAGATGGAACTCTCAACAATTCAAAGGTTGAGAGACAAACCTTTACTTTCTTCAATTCTTCTACTACATATTCTCCCATCTAGAACATAGTCATATTAGATTGACTACTCTTTGATGACATCCCTTGTTGATCCTTGGAAAATTATCCCTTAGATTCATCTGAAGAACCTCCTCTAGAGAAATAATGCCCTGGTACATGAGGGTATGAAGGGTTGTTGTTGGCATTAGGATCAGGAGGAGTGTTGAAATTGTTGGGAGTAGAAGTGGTGAATGGGCCACCATCCTGCCTATTTCTCAGTTCATATGGCCTAGTCCTCTGGTGGAACATTTGTACTTCATCAATTCTTTGTTCTTCTTTGTCTAAAGGATTGTTATCAATAGCCCCATTAGTTTCAAATAAATCTAATATTGAATCCCCATTATACACTTGTTTTGATTCTGCACTTTCCTTTGAGGATTCTTCTTTAGGTCCATTCTCTTCTCCAATTGGAAAAGGAGCATGCTTCAACAACAACACCGAAGAGTCGTAAGGTTTGAAGGTACTATTTCTTGACCATACGAGGGACCTCCTGTAACATCTTGAACCTCCATCTGGAATATTGTTGCAGCAATTTGGAACTCAGGACAATCAAACTCCAAATGTTGGGTTGTTTTGTGAAATCAACAATATCTCCTGAGAAAAAATTCTACTAAGAGGACTATGCTAGTAGTCTTTTCTGAATTTTTGGGTTGGTCCAATGGTGTTGGAACCCCCCCATCATTAAGCCTTGTGTTCCATGCCCTATTTTTCCTTTGTAGTTTCCTCCTGTCGAAGTTATGTCCTGATGACTGGCCTCTATCATAACCTTGATTATACCCTTGTATAGAATCTCTATTATCTATGTTGTAACTAGAATCTCTATTGTCCATGTTATCTCTATTATAGTTAGATTGGATACTTCATTGAGTAGATTTTAATTGGTTATTCTTGTTCCTCAAGTAGGTTAGTTTGGTGGATAGTTTCTTAACTTGTTTCGTTAGTTCATC
>VDFB02168118.1:219357949-219383465 GCA_007258455.2 Sequoia sempervirens
AGATAGAGTGATCAGGGTTTCAATCAGTTTGAGGTCCTAGACAATTAGATTTTGGAGGAAGGGATTCCTATTGAGCTTTCTTCTGGGGCCACTGGTATGGATGTCGGGTTGGATACGAGGCTGGAGCAAGCAATCGTTGTTCAAAATATTTCTTCGGCATTGGAGCAGGGGATGTCGGAGCCTCTTGGGGCCTCTACAGATGTGCAGGATGATTTTGTATTAGCAGATTTAGCTAAGGCAGTGTTTTCTTCAGGTAAAGGTCGGGGATCATCTCCTGCTTTGGGGGTGTTGCAATGCCCTCTCAAGAAGGGGCATTTTGAAATTTCTTCGAAAGCTGGTCGTAAGAAGGATGCAGACAAGCTTAAATCTACTGAGGATCTGTTGGTAGAATCTGGTGCTATTAAGACCCTTGAGGCCCACTTCTCTCAACCTTCCTCATGATTATTCTCTCATAGAATGCAAGGGGGTTGAATAGCACCTCCCATCAAAAGGCTATTCAAGATTTGATTGTTGTTCATTCTCCTGATATCTTTTGTGCTCAGGAAACTAAGCTTCAAGTGGACCTCATGCTTCAACATGCCCCTCGTATTTGGTTTTCTGGCCAGTGTCAGTGTATTGGGTCTAGGGGAACCTCTGGGGGTCTGGCTCTTTTCTGGGATCCTTGTAAGGTTGTTGCTCGTTGGTGGATTTCAAACCTATTTGCTATTTCTGTGGTGGCTTCGATTTTGGAATCTGGTGAGACTATGTTGGTTAGTAATGTTTATGCCCCGATTGACATCCGTGGTAAATCCAGCTTTGGGCTCATATCAAGTATGTTAGGTCCTGTGCTCCCTTTTTTCCTTGGATCTTAGCTGGTGATTTCAATGCTGTATTGAGCTTGGAGGAGAAAAGGGGAGGGCTGCCTAGGCTTGGTCCTACTTCAGATCTGTTTCAGACTAATGTGGACTCTCTTGCTCTGATGGATGTAAAACCCTCTAATGGTATATTCACTTGGAATAATAGACGGAGTGGGTCTGAAGCGATTGCCCAGCGGCTTGACCGTTTCCTTGTCTCTTGCTCTTGGGTCAGAGGTAGCTTGGTCATTTGCTCTGAGATTCTTGACTGATGTGGCTTTGATCATTGGCCAATTAAGTTTTCGACTTTAGCTTTTCCAAATCCTAAGAATCCACCTTTCAAATTCTAGCTTATGTGGTTGCGTGATCCATCTTTGGGTGATCTGGTGGCTCAGTGGTGGCAGGATGGCGCCCCTACGTATGGTACAACTATGTATTCTCTGGTTAAGAAGCTGCAATTTGTGAAGTTTCATCTTAAGCAATGGAATAGGTTGTGTTTTGGTAATTTAGGGGCTAAGAAAAGAGAAAGCGTTGGATCGCCTTGCTGTTATTACCCGCTAGATTTGGGATTTGGTCTTCTCAGAGGCTCTTGGGCATGCTGAATCCTAGGCTCTGAAATTGGTGGAGGAGTGGGAGCTTCGTGAGGAGATTTTCTGGAAACAAAAGGCTAGGATTGATTGGCTTCAAGAGGGTGATAGGAATACGGATTTTTTCCATCATTCAGTGCAAGCTCGTCGAAATAAGTGTTTTATTTCTTCTCTTGTTAACTCTGAGGGTATTTCAATCTCTGCACAACATGCTTTGTCTAGAGAGGCTTGTCAGTTCTACTCTAATCTATTTACTGAGGATTCATTACCTACAAAGGCTGATGAAAATAGGGTCCTTGCTTGCATTCCCTCTTTAATTTCTAATGAGTTGAATGCTTTTCTTATTCGCCCAGTGACTTTGTCAGAAGTGGAGGAAGTGGTGTTTGGGATGAACAAGGGGAAAGCTCCTGGCCCTGATGGTTTCCCAGTTGATTTTTTCCAAGAGTTTTGGGATATTGTGAAGCTGGATTTGTTGGAGGTGGTTCGGGAGTCTCTTCATAGTAAGCAGATGCTTCATGCCCTGAATGCTACTTTTTTGGTTCTCATTCCTAAGAAGGAAGGTGCTACCAAACTTGATCTCTTTAGACCTATTGTGCTCTGTAACGTGGTGTATAAGATTATTACGAAGTTGATTGCTGAGAGGCTTAAATCTTGTTTGCCTGTGATCATTTCTGAGGAGCAAGGCGGCTTTGTGGCCAGCCGTCAAATTCTGGATGGGGTGGTGATTACGTCTAAAGCTATTCATTCCATGGCTACCTCTTAGGATAGGTCTATGTTTATCAAGTTGGATATCGCCAAAGCCTATGACAGAGTTAAATGGAGTTTTCTTTAGAAGATTTTGTTGGCCTTTGGTTTTTCCTTTGATTAGGTGAGCTGGATTTTGAGTTGTGTGACTTCTTCCTCCTTTTTGGTTATTGTGAATGGGGAACCTTCTGAGCTTTTTGGGGCTACTAGGGGCCTTCATCAAGGAGATACGCTCTCTCCTTATTTGTTTATTATTTTGGCTGAGGGGCTTGGCCGTCTTCTTAAATCTTAGGTTTCACATGGTTTGATTCATGGCTGGCGGTGGGGGATGGGCTTGCCTACGCTTTCTCATCTCCAATTTGTGGATGATACCTCTCTTATGGGACTGGCTCATATTAGGGAGGCTGATTCCTTCAGGAAAGCGTTGGACATCTACCTAGCGGCTTCGGGCCATAGAGTCAATGAGCATAAGTCTTCTATATTCTTCTTTAATACTCTTCAAGCTATCCAGCGTCGGATTGCAACTATTCTGTAGTTTCAAATTGGGTCTCTTCCCTTTGTCTACTTGGGTATTCCTCTTGCTGTTGGTCGTCAGCCTAGGTCCTCCTGGCAGCTATTGCTTGATAAGCTTAGGTGGAAGGTTAATCATTGGACTCATCGTTGGTTGTCTACTACTGCTAGAGTGACTCTTCTCAAGTCTGTTATCCAGGCCCTTCCCATCTATAGGTGCTTAGTTCAAGTGGCTCCTATGTATTTCCTTAAGGAATTTGATGCTCTTTCTCATCAATTTCTTTGGAGCAGTAATTTTTTGTCTTCAAAATGGAGCCTGGTCAAGTGGGATTTGGTGTGTAGACCAAAGCAGGAGGGTGGTCTTGGTTTACGCTCTACTATTTTGAATGGGAAAGCTCTTGCTGCCAAGCTTTACTGGTGCTGGTGTACCAATCAACACCAGTTATGGGCTTGTATTCTCAACCATAAATATCTTCGGGGTGTTACTTCTTTTGAGGTTCCTCTCTATCCTCTGGAAGGGAGTGGTTCTATGATTTGGCATACTTTGAAAGTGGGAGCGCAGTTGATTAAGTGTGCACTTTTTTGGATCTGTCATTCGGGGTCACAGGCTCTTTTTTGGTTAGATTCTTGGGATGGTCACCCTCCTATTGTCTCTTCTTTTCCTCATCTTCAGTCCCTTTCTGATGTTTTTATTGCAGGTGGCTGAGATACTGTGGAGCATTATAAGGTGGCGCAACATGGTGGTTTGGTTGTAAGTTTTCGTTGGAAGCATCCTTCTGAGTGGCCACCTGGAGGGTCTGAGGGGATAGGCGTGAGCTTTCCCAACTTCTGGCTTCCCGTGCTTGTAATTCTTTGAGAGGACCTGATGTCTTGGCTTGGGATGGTTCTGACTTGTCTGGAAAGTACTCTGTGGCAGCTGGTTATAAGCAGGTTGGTAGGCAATTGTTTGGGGACATTGAGGTCCTTGGTGGAAGCAAGTTTGGCACAAGTTGTCATGGCCCAAGGGAAACTTCTTTATGTGGTTAGTGGCTCAAAACCGGTGTCTTACTTGGGATAATTTATGTAAGCGTGGTTTCCAAGGCCCCTCTACGTGTGTTTTGTGTCATGGCTGTGAAGAGAGTGTCTCCCATATCTTCTTCCAATGTTCCTATGCTAGGGAGATTTGGCATTTTTGGTGGGGGGTTATGGAATACGGCCTGCTGGCATGCTTCCTCTTTGGTGGAGTTTGGGGAATGGTGGGGCAGGGCCCCTGTTTCTACTTCCTTTCTTCAGGCTGCTTGGGCTCTTGGGCCTTCCTTTATTATCTGGAACCTGTGGTTGGAGAGGAATAGGCGGATTTTTCAGGATTCGTTGTTGATGGCTCCTCACCTTTGGTGGAAAATTCTACACTCTTTAGGAGAAACTATTGCGGCTAAGTGTGATATGACTATGCAGGTGGACCCTCGTGATGTTGGTTGTTGTAATCGTCTTCATCTTCCTCCTCTGCAACGACAACTCATGCGCAACAGATGCAGGCATCCTACCTCGAAGGTGAATAGGGAGGGAAGATGGACCCCTCCTCCTCTTGGAGTCCTAAAAATCAACTCGGATGGCTCTTCTTGTGGAAATCCTGGTCATGCTGGCATTGGGGGGGTGGGCTGGGATAGCTCTGGAGATGTTCAGTTTATTTTCTCTGTGTATAAGGGTCTTCATATGAATAATCTTATGGAGGCTCAGGCCATTTTATTGGCTGTGGAGCGGGGCAGTCAATTGGGATGGCGTAGGATCATATGTGAGTTTGACTCCCAGGTTGTGGTGAACTTACTGAAAAGGCTGTATTTGGATAATGTGAGCTGGCAGCTGGCTTTGATTGTGGAACAAATTCTCACTCTTTGTGCCTCTCTGGAGTATATTACTTTCAATCATATTCCTCATGAATGGACTGGTGTTGCTAATTGCTTGGCTAAATGGGCTTTTGATCATATTCATGATTAGAATTTGGTGGATTGGGGTCAACTACCCCCGGATTTGTGTCATCAATTGGATCACTTGGTTGATCTTGATAGGGCCATTTAATGCCCTTGCTTTGTAACGTTTCCTTGATTTAATAAAATTTTTACCCCCTTGATGTTAAAAAAAAATTAAAAAAATAGTATGTTTGGAGTTTTTGAACATCGAATAGTCTTCATTCTTACTCTGTTATGAAATGTTCTTTTTAAAAACTCCATGTCCATTTCTAATTATGTGATTTTTTTGTGTGGTATTTTTTACAGGCAAATGCATAATTGTCTTGCAAAGGTAGAACTGGGGTTATAAATCTCTTTATAGAGGTCAATTTTGTTGCTGTAATTTCTCCAATTTCTCCAAGTAAGTAACTTTACTTTCTTTAAATTTAATAGAGGATTTAGAGGCATTGGTCTGACAACATATGTTCATTTTTTTCTTGTTGAAGTTTCCCAATATCTGTGTGAAGTTTCCCTAAATTATTGTTATCTTTACCCTTCCCTACATGTTTATATTTAGCTATTTTCTCCACATCATTCTCAGCTAGTAGTCCAGACTCTGTGCTTATCAATTTATTTCCATTGGCAACTGCACATTTCTTACTGTCATCTTTGACTTTTGAAGGAACTTCAAAACTTTCCATTTTTTTTAGCAACTTCACATGTTTTTTCCCAGCAACATGTGATTCAAAACTATTCCGAGTGATGAATACCTTATCACATGTATTGCATTTAACTATTTGTTGGTTTGTATTTGGTGATCTTTTGTGTTTCTTTTGAGATACATCCCCTTCCTTTACTTGCTTTTCATCTTTCTCAAGATTTCCATTTATTTCTCTCTCTTTCAACTTCTTTGTCATCCGGGCTGTAATACCTATAACATATACAAAAATGATTCCTCTTATATGTCCTTTGTTTTTCATGACTTCTTTCTTCATAGCTTAGCCTTTGGCATAGCATCACACAGGGTTCCATCCTCTTATATGTCCTCTGTTTTTCACGACTTCTTTATTTCTTTCTTGAGAATTCGCCAATGCTATTTGTGGAAGAAAATACTCTTTATATAAAGATGTTTTGTATAAAAGCTCGCACGCAATAGGAATCCAGTATTTCAGGAGTTGTGAAAAAATCATTACAAAAATTGGGATCCATCATTTTTAATACCATTACTATAGATGGATGCTTTGTGCTTCCCACTTCACAAAAATATCTGTTAATGGTGGGTTAATTTGGACGATTACAAAGCTTAGATGCTCCACTAATTAAAATATTTACCAATAATAGATTTAGACCAAATATGGGATTAGTTCTAACCACGTAAAGTTACATTCCCCACGAGACCTTCTCAGGTTCAGAGCAGAAGAATTTTTAAGTGCTATAAGTAATCACATTTGTGTAGCCCGTGGAATAAGTATAGACAGTGCTGATAGCTAGGTTATCAATTATGATGATTTTGGGCATCAAAGTGGTGGGTTAGGATGCCTTAACTAGGAAGAATATGTGCCCTTATAGTGCAATATTCTTCACTGAATAAGCTTTTTCACATCTTATCTAGAATATTTTATTTTAGCAACACTTGTCTAAATTCATTTTTCAGTCTTATCCTCTGGACTATTCTACTAGCTATATCAATGTTTATGTGGAGATTTATGAATATAAAAGCCACTTCACCACTGTACATGTAAGCAAGTAAAAAAGCATACTTCAGAGCTATTCTACTGTCATATAGTTTACCTGCTGTTGTATTATAAATTTGTATTTATCCTCTGGACTATTCTACTAGCTATATCAATGTTTATGTGGAGATTTATGAATATAAAAGCCACTTCACCACTGTACATGTAAGCAAGTAAAAAAAACATACTTCAGAGCTATTCTACTGTCATATAGTTTACCTGTTGTTGTATTATAAATTTGTATCTTTTTCTATCTATTACAAGTTTTTTTTTTTTTTTTGTCTCTCCTCCTTTTCTTCAATATCAAAATCTTAGACTGAAGAGCTGTCTGAGATTTTAGTCTAAAGTAATTGCTGGAGTTATAAAGTGTTATTTGATTCAATCTTAGTGCAGATTAGATAATGGTTTTCTAATTAAATAGCAAGTGGTCCATTTAAAATTTTATCCACATTTATAACGCAAGACATCAAGAGTTTTTTAAAATAATGTGGACCAATTTAAGAAAATTAAAATGTGCAAGAGCATTAATTGTTAAAAAGGAAAAGTGAATAAAGAATTGAATACTTGAAGGTATATCAATTGATTGTATGATGTATGAAATTTCAAAAAGTTTTTTTAAATAAGATGGATCAAATGAAGAAAATTAAAATCTGGGACAGTATTAATAGTTAAAAAGAAGTGAACAAACAATTGAATGCTTCATCAGTTATCAGCCCTACAATGTAGTTTTGCCATTATCTTGTTCCTTAAACTCTATCCCCTTTGCATCATATACTCTTGAGTATTTTGATAAACTTAGCCAAGGTTTAACACACAGCCTCCTGCCCAGTCTTTACCTTCAATGGACTTCAGCTTATAGTGGTTCACTCCATCTGCAGGTTGATGAGTCATAGACCTTAATCACAAAAGTAAGGAAAATTCCATATATGACTATTACCATGTAAGACCTTTTATATGCAACCATGGTGACTGCCAATTTCAAGACTGTCCTCATTCTTGGTACTGTAAACTGTTCACTGTCATATATTTCAGTGTTATATCATAGTACTTTTCTATGCTACAATGTCTTGATCAGAGGATGGAAGTTGGTCAATGATTTCAAAAGAATGTAATCTAATTCCCACCAATATGGTTGTGCAACAGTGGTTTGTTTGTAAATAAATTATTGTTCTTCACGAATCATAGAATGAATCAAACGCATTGAGGGTCCATTTTGTCTAAAATTTTGGTTTCAAACAACCAAAGTCATAAAACCATCTCACACAAATGACTCATTACAGAGCCCAAGAAATCCAAAACATAGACGAACCACATGTGAAAGATTTATGATTAGAAGTTAGGAATTAGATTTAGAATCAAACACAGATCTTTATCAAATCATTATTTAATAATCCAATATATGTATATGCCATAATATTCATTTGAACTTCCATAAAATACTCATCCTACCATGCAGGCTGTGACTAGCATATTATCTGGTTTGCACATAATTTATTACCAGTTATAAGACTTTACATCTAAGACAATGTAAATTCGTAATTAAATTTTATGGAATTGATTAAATATAAGTTTAAATGAAATAAAAATGTCGATGCCACTCAAACCATATATATACACATATAATCATTTCAGGAAGAATTATTCGAATCCTATCTGTATGTCCTAATTCTTGCATGAGATCTAAGAAATTTTTATGGTAAATGAAGCACCTAGATCACCACATCCACTCCCTACGCGAATCTACAACATGTTAGAATATTCTGATAATTTCTACCAGCTGTAGGTTAAGTTTTTTATTTTTATTTTTATGTCGGCTAGGGTTGGATAAATTCTAGAAGTTTAGGGTTAGGTAAATTCTAGAAACGTATTTTATGTTGGCCAAGGTAAAATAATAAAAATATAATATGTCGGCCTATATTCTAGATTTTTCTAAATGTATCTCAAGTCCACTATATAAAGAACTCATGTAAATCTTTTTTAGGCAAGTAATATGAATGAAGAATTTGGTTATTGTGCAGTAGCACAAATATTTTATTTTTTTTGTTTAATTTCTTTGCCTCTGCCCACTATCAGAGTGGTATTAGAGCCAAGTTAAGAAGCATAATATTAGCAGAAGAAGAGCAGATTTGAGGATTGCTGAAGTTGCATGTTTATTTTTGGTGACAAAAGTTGCTGCTCGGTTTGCAAAAAGGATTACTAATTTTATAGCCAGACCAAATAAAAGCGGAAGGTTGCCGATTAGTCAATCAATTGAGTAAGTTGTAGTTTTATTATAGATTGTATTTTTATATTGATAGCAAATTATTAAAAAAAAATAAAAATTTAGGGTTTGCAGATATTATTTTAAAATATGGCGTCAAGTAGTGTGCAAACTCAAATTCCAATATTTTCTAGTAAAAATTATGATACCTGGTCATACAGAATGAAATTAATATTTAATTTGGAAGATTTATCAGAAATAGTTGAAAATGGTTATACAAAACCAGATGATGAGTCTACTTTGAGCTTTAATGCAAAAAAATACGCTGAGTGAAAACAGGAAAAATACTAAAAGGGCTTTGCAGATAATTGGACAAGGATTGGATGATGGAAGGATTAAGCCAGCCACTATAGCCAAGCAAGCATGGGATATTTTGGAAACAACATATCAAGGTACAAGTAAGGTAAAACTTGCCAAATTGCAAGCACTTAGGAAAGAATTTGAAAACTTGAAAATGAGTGATTCTGATTTAGTAGATCAATTTGAAAATTGTGTTACGAATTTGGTTAATCAAATAAGGATGAATGGTGATGAACTAACAGATCAAAAGGTTGCAGAAAAGATCTTAAGAAGTTTTCCTACTAAATTTGATACTATTGTTGTGCCAATTGAGGAAACTAAGGATTTGTCAACATATTCAATAGATGAGTTGTTTGGTACTTTGAAAAATTATGAGTTGAGATTGAACATGAATAATAATACCTCATTGGAGAGTGCATTCAAAGCACAAATGACATTTGGCAGAGGCAGAGGAAGAGGAAATCTAGGATTTAGAGGAAGAGGAAGAGGAAGAAGCAATTTTCAAAGAGAAGAAAGGAAGAGTCCAGATCCAGGAGGGTGGAGAAATCAAAGTTTCAATTCAAGGGGACACAATAACAATCAAGCATCACAAAGGTATGACAAATCGAATGTTCAATGTTACTATTGCAAGAAGTATGGTCATATTGCAAATGAATGTCGAAAGAAGCAAGTTGATATGGGAAAGCAAACTGCAAATTTTTCTGAGAGCAGTTCTGAAACATTGTTCATTAGTTGTCATGTAGCTCAAGAAAGTTCAAGTAACATTTGGTTTCTAGATAGTGGTTGCAGTAATCATATGGCAAGAAATAAAGACTTGTTTGAAAGTTTGGATACTTCAGTGAAATCAAAAATTAAATTGGGCAATGCTAATATAGTTGAAGTCATGGGTAAAGGTGCAATTAATGTGATAACAAAGCTTGGTAAGAAGTCCATTCCTGATGTTTATTTTGTACCAGGTTTGAAGCATAATCTTATAAGTGTGGGACAACTTAGTCAAAAGGGTTATAGAGTTGTTTTTGAAAACAATATGTGCACTATACTTGATATTCCTCCTAGTAATAAGGTGATTGCAAAGGTTGAAATGACAAATAACAGAATGTTCCCACTTCAAATGAAAAATGAATTAATGGAGAAGATTGAAGCAATTTTCAAGGCATCAAGTCAAGATCAAGCATGGATATGGCACTTGAGGTATGGTCATCTTAACTTCAAAGGATTGTGTTTATTGAAAAGTAAATAAATGGTAAAAGGATTACCCCCTATTGAAGCACCATTAAGTTCATGTGAAAGTTGTATTTTGGCTAAGCATCATAGAGCAAGTTTTCCAAAGGGAATGTCATATAGAGCATGGGAACCTTTAGAAATTGTGCATACTGATTTATGTGGTCCAATGCAAACACCATCATTAGGGGGGAGCATTTATTTTCTAACATTCATTGATGATTTTAGTAGGAAAACATGGGTTTATTTTCTGAAATATAAATCTGAGGCATTTGGAAAGTTCAAGGAGTTCAAAGCATTGGTTGAGAAACAAAGTGGCCTACCCATCAAGGTATTGAGATTAGATAGAGGAGGAGAATACAAGTCAAATGAGTTTTTGGATTATTGTAGGTATCATGGAATTAAGAAGTAGTTTACTACAAGTTACACACCTCAGCAAAATGGTGTTGCAGAAAGAAAGAATCAAACAATAATGGAAATGGTAAGGAGCATGCTGAAAAGAAAGAATCTACCTAATGAGTATTGGGCTGAAGTAGTAGCTTGCGCAGTTTATATTCTGAACAGGAGTCCAACAAAGATCATAAGGGACAAGATTCCACAAGAAGCATGGAGTGGTAAGCATCATAGTGTTTCTCATTTTAGAATATTTGGTTGTATTGCATTTGCACATGTGCCCAAGGAAACAAGAAGTAAGTTGGATGATAAAAGTGAAAAATGCATTTTTGTTGGTTATGATGAACAATCTAAGGCCTATAAATTGTTTAATCCTATAACCAAGAAAGTAATTGTAAGTAGAGATGTTGTGTTCAAAGAGGAAGAATCTTGGGATGGAAACATAGACAAGACAATTACAGGTGCTGCAGCATTGCCATATAATGAACAAGAAGAAAAAGATCAAGAAAACCAAGGAGATCAATCGAATGAACAAGGAGGAACTCCATCAAGAAGTCCACAAGGAGATAACACACAAGGGGAAGTTGAGCAAGGAGAATCATCAAGTCCACAAGTAAGTGATGACTCAAATCCTACACTTGCATCATTAAGATCAAAGCTTAAAAGCAAGAAAACTAGAAGTTTGCAAGAAATTTATGATCAAGGAGATAGGATAGATTTGCAATCAAACTTTGCTTTATTTGCTCAAGATCCTATTTATTTTGAAGATGCAATTAAGGAAGAACATTGGATTAATGCAATGAATGATGAAATGGAATCCATTGAGAAGAATGATACATGGGATTTAGTTGATTTGCCTAAGGAAAAAGATTGCATTGGTGTAAAATGGGTTTATAAAACTAAGTTTGATGCAAATGGAGAAGTTGACAAATATAAGGAAAGACTAGTAGCTAAAGGATTTTCTCAAGAATATGGAGTTGATTATAATGAAACTTTTGCACCTGTAGCAAGACTTGACATTGTTAGAATGGTACTAGCTATTGCAGCTCAAAATGATTGGAAGGTTTATCAAATGGATGTTAAATCAGCTTTCTTGAATGGATATTTAGAAGAAGAGGTTTATGTGCAACAACCACCAGGATATGAAATAAAAGGTTGTGAAAACAAAGTTTATAGGTTAAAGAAGGCACTTTATGGATTGAAGCAGGCTCCAAGAGCATGGTACAACATGATAGATTCATACATGATAAGTAATGGATTCAAAAGAAGTACTAGTGAGCCTACTCTATACACCAAAGTCAATGAGCAAGGTCAGATTTTAATTGTTTGCTTGTATGTT
The DNA here is from genome assembly GCA_007258455.2 of Sequoia sempervirens. Classification (NCBI taxonomy): domain Eukaryota; kingdom Viridiplantae; phylum Streptophyta; class Pinopsida; order Cupressales; family Cupressaceae; genus Sequoia; species Sequoia sempervirens. The sequence continues at coordinate 219,369,795 of VDFB02168118.1, forward strand.
GATGATTTGATTTTTACAGGTAATCTTTCTATTGACATGTTTAAATCAGCAATGAAGAAGGAATTTGAGATGACATATTTGGGACTGATGAAACATTTTCTTGGCATAGAAGTCACACAAAATGATAAGGGAATTTTCATTTGTCAAAATAAATATGCAAAAGATGTTTTGAGAAGGTTTAGAATGATAAATTGCAGTCTAGTTTCTACACCTGTGGCAATAGGCACAAAACTAAGTAGAGAAGATAATGAGATTGATTTTGATTCAACTATATTTAGAAACTTGGTTGGTAGTTTGATGTATCTCACAAAAACTAGACTAGATATAATGTATGGAGTTAGTTTGATTTCTAGATTCATGGATTCACCAAAAACTCACATTGGCAAGCAGGGAAAAGGTTATTGAGGTACATTGCAGGAACTATGAATTATGGCATATTGTATTCTACTTCAAATAAATTTTAGTTGGTTGGATATACAGATAGTGACTTTGCAGGGAGTATTGATGATAGGAAGAGTACATCTGGATACACATTTCATCTTGGAATAGGTGTTGTAGCATGGGCATCAAAGAAGCAGCCTATAGTGACAATTTCATCAGCAAAAGCAGAGTATGTAGCAGGAACATCAGCAACATGTCAAGCAGTGTGGATGCGAAGAGTCTTGAAGGATCTACTGCATGAACAAGAGGAGACAACTATAATCTATTGTGACAACAAGTCCACCGTTGCACTATCAAGGAATCGTGTTTTTCACAAGAGGACAAAACACATTAATACTAGATATCACTTTATTCGGGAGTTAGTGAACAATGGAGAAATCAGTCTACAACATTACAAATCTGAAGAACAATTTGCAAACATATTTACAAAGGCTTTAGCACAAGAGCAATTTGAATTTTTGAGAGGAGTTTTGGGCATTGTAAATATTGATATAGTTTGTGGTAGAAATTAGGGGGAGTGTTAGAATATTCTGGTAATTTCTACCAGCTGTAGGTTAAGTTTTTATTTTTATTTTTATGTCGGCTAGGGTTGGATAAATTCTAGAAGTTTAGGGTTAGGTAAATTCTAGAAACGTATTTTATGTCGGCCAAGGTAAAATAATAAAAATATAATATGTCGGCCTATATTCTATATTTTTCTAAATGTATCTAAAGTCCACTATATAAAGAACTCATGTAAATCTTTTTTAGGCAAGTGATATGAATGAAGAATTTGGTTATTGTGCAGCAGCACAAATATTTTATTTTTTCTGTTTAATTTATTTGCCTCTGCCCACTATCACAACAAACACTCCTATGGAACCCTATTCCAATAATTTTCCACCACTAATCCCCAAGAATAATTTCAAGAATGTAGAATGCCCCTAATTGATGCATGGAGGTTTCTAGATTTAACATGTTCATTCTCCATAATACATGTCTGATTTATTGTGCAGTGCCACTAGATCCTCTCTCAGATGCTCCTTTCCATCAAGAAGGACTTGGCATGTAAAGGTCAAATTATTTAAAATAACATTGAAGGAATTTTAATTTTTGTTTCCAATTCACTCTATCAGATTGGTTTGTCTTTGCAAAATCAAGTATGTCAATCAAGGTATGTTATTAAAACATGGAGGTGTTACACATGAACTATCATGGAGCTCATTTATCAGTCTTCTATTATTTTTACATTGGGGATTTTTTCTATTGAGAAGTAATATTTTGTTTGGGGGTTAGGGAGAAACATTCCCCTCTCTTTTTGTTATTAGGTCTTTTATTGATTATGCTACCAATTCTAATTTACATGTCAAATAGAGAGGTTGTGTAGCTAGGGTATTAATAGAAGAGATGAAGGACAATTCAAAGTGGTAGTTCAAACTTTTAATAATAGATTTGTATGAGAGTCCTTTTTGGAGCATGGGCAAAGGATAACCTACAGGCTAAAAGGACATGAAGACTGTTGAAACCATATTAGCAATACAATTCTACAAATGAAAAGAACAGTGACCATGTAAATAAAAAAAGCACAGTCAAAAGCTACAAAATGACAATAAAAAAAGATAGTGAAAATTTGGAAGACAATGGTAATACATGAGAATGAATTATAGCAATGTACTTAGAGGCAGTTCTAAACATACAAAACTCAAGGATGTTCATAAGAATGATAGAAAGACTAAATTCTGAGCTGAGTATCCTTGAAGCAAGATACAAGTGATGAAGATTTGGGAGATCCATATGACGACCTTATTTCAAAGAAGGGATTGAATGAAAGCCTAGAGAAAGATGCAATAAATGAACTGTCAAAGGGACAGTCCCTTTAAATGATAGTGACAGTGAATAAATTACTTCAAAGAGCAACCAAAAGCCCCTATTATTCAAATTTCTCTAGACTCCAGTGGTTTTGTGAGCAATTTACATAGAAAGAGAAATTCAATCTACACAATGGACAATACTCTTCAATGAAAGAAGACAATGTTTTGATTATAGAGATGAAGAGGTACAGGTAGAATGAAGGAGACTAGAACCTAATATTTTTCTCAAGATATGTTAACAAGTTTTTCAAGGGAAGACCTAGGCTTATGTTGATAAGCAAAATGAACACATTGTACAAAAGGAATAATGACAAATGCAAAGGATAGGAACAATTCATAACAATGAAGATGAAATAATGAAGGAGCAACTTTAAAGGCAAAGTATGTTGACCTAGAAAATGATAATGTACAAGTTGGAATGACAATATATGGTGTAAAATGATGGATGATAGACAAGTATATTGGTATAGAATAAAAATGTAGGGGAAAGGAAGAATATCATCAAAACATAAAACATAAAACATAAAACATATTCTCAAAACAAAAATTGGATGAGTTAGTGCACTAGCTTTGTGAAGACCCAGGCTAGAATATCATCAAAATTCTTTTGGAGAGATTGAATGCTATTTTGATAAGTCTGCTTTATGATAAGGGATAAGAACCATTTAAAATTTTACTGAGCAATAACCTGGATCATGATGTGTGATTCTCAATCAAAAAGTAATCTCATACTTATCTTCCATATAATTTGAAGTATAGATGCAAGTACATGTGCATACACACATCATAATCCTTTTGGCAGAGAGAGGGATCTAATTGCATTTTTTTAATTGTCATTCCCTTGCATATATAATTTTAGTCTTTTACATATCATTGAAACGCTTGTCTTTGCAGAAGCCTTTTGTGAACATACCTGAGGGTATTATTCACGAGGCATTGAAGGTTTTACTTGGTATGAGGTTCTTTAAGAAAGCAGTGATATTTAACCATCTTTTTAAATTTTACAAACCTCAACCACCTTGTTGTTAACATTGTGATGCATACACAAGGAATCATCTAGTTCTAATCCATTGCAAAAGAGGAAAGGTATGCATATTGAGATCAAGTGTTAGAACTTAGCTATTTAGAAAAGCACTTAATTGAATATTTTCTTTTAAATTATTTTGTTATTGTCTTAAGTTTCTTATGTTTCGTTGTCTATTAATCATTGTAGGAGTACTAATGTTGTTATTTCAATGTAGCATCGAACGAGCTATTTGGTGGGTTGTTTGCGGAAAATCCAAAATCGGTGTATGTCTTCAATATTTGATGAATATCACCATTTTTAATTGGGTATAGGGTTTACCTTGTCAGCTATGAGTTGTGGATTTGATTATATAACATGTGATTTTGTTCTTTAGATTCTTCTTAGGTCAACACCTAGAAAAGATTGACTTTACAATCATCCAAAATATTATTACACTACAAGCAACCATGTAGAAGGCCTAGATGATGATGAAGAAGTAAATGTTATTTTATGTGCATCAATCAAAGTCTACTTTTGATAAATGCTTCATGAATATTGTTATGATTGCAATGATCTAGCATGAGAGAGGATGGAAAATAAGTATAATGATTTAATGCCCCCATGAAAATCCAATTTATATTTTAATTTACTTGCCTCAAGTCATGTGCACATGGAACAAATGAAATCAAATTTATTCCCTATTAAATTAAAAAGATGATTAAATTTATGTCTTTTGGGTTTTGAATTTAATGTGCTAAGGATGCACAAATGTCATATGTAAGATAGTTTGTAAGACATGTGTGGAGATGAAATAGACAAATTATTTATCTCTAAAATGAATTCTCATATCAATTATTATCATGATTCATCAGTTCAAATCAAAATAGATAAGCAACCAATTGTATTCCACAAAGGATAATAAACAACATCTACCATAAAATTATTTGAAGGGTCATTTGAAACACAAATCTAGGTTACACCCTAATTGTAACATCTAATATACTTAAAAATCATAGACTTCATCTGAAACATAAACTATACAAAATATAATTGGCATAACCATTGCACCTCCTTTGGTGCAACTGCTAGTAAATAAATCCAATTTAAAATAGACACCTCAAGAATTTATTTCTTATGTCTTCAACATATATATTTTTTAAAGATAGGTATGCTAGTATTACTCTTACATATACAAGAATTATATATATATATATAGAATAATATTATTTGTATATATTTATATATTATATAAGTAATGTATATGTTAAAAAGTTATATTATATATTTAACAGTTTTATATTTTACTTTATAACTATTATAGAGAGAGGGGTTTGGTTTTCTTGAATTCGTTCCTTTCTTCTTGTTCTCTCTATTTATATAAATATTTTTGGTTGGTTAATTTATATTCATTGGCTATTTATTATTTCTTATATCTTTTCATTGTTATTGATTTAATATATGTCAGTATTTAATATATTTTTAATTTATTTTTTCTATTTTTGTTAACATGCTCACATTAGTTCTTAAGATAGATGTATTTAAGATATCCATATGCTAATATTATGATTGTGTATATAAAACTATCATAACTATCTTTAGAAAACAATATATAAGAGACACTAGAGATATCATTCTCAGTGTGCATTTTTCACTTAATAAATAAATCCAATTTAAAATAGACACCTCAAGAATGTATTTCTCTATGTCTTCAACATTAATTTTTTAAAGATAGGTATGCTAGTATTACTCTTACATATACAAGAATTTTATATATATATATTTTAGAATAATATTATTTGTACATATTTATATATTATATAAGCAATGTATATATTAAAAGTTATATTATGTATTTAACAATTTTTTATTTTACTTTAGAACTATTATAGAGAGGGGGGTTTCGTTTATTTGGTTTATTATATATATATATTTATATTATTTATATACTTGTATATGCTTTAATATTCTTTATATATTTATATATTATATAAGTAATGTATAGATAGATAAAGAGATAAAGAAGGGTAGGTTTGTGTTATTTTGTTTAATTAAAAGTTATTTTACTTGTTTGGGATTTTTATATCATTATATAACACTTTTGAATACATATTTAAAAATGAATAGAATTATAAAATTAATTTGTTACTTTTAATCTTAAATTTCACATTCATTTAAATATCAAAATATTAATATTTAACAATAAACATAAAATTAATAAAATTACTTAATAATAAAATATAAAATAAAAATACAAATAAAATTTATGATTTTTATTAAATATGACATATAAATAAAAATCGCATTCATAAATTTATTGACTACATATGATTGATTTTACATTGTTAACTAATGCTCAAGCTTAAATAACAAAACTCTACACTTTAGAATGCATTGTGCACTTACATTATTCTAACTAAAACTGTTTGTTTCGCTTCGGTCTGCTGGCCTATCCATGAGCAGTGAGCTCGGAACCTGAGGAACTTGAGGCTCCATCTTCCCTTCTAGCATCTGCAGGACTTGCCTCATGTTGGGCCTCACCTCGTCATTCTCTTGAATGCATAACAACGCTATGACACATGCTCTTTTCACCTCTTCCACATCTGCCTCCTCTACAACACTCTCCTCCACAATATTAATTGTGTTCCCCTGGTGAAATTGAGTTGCAGCCCATGTGGGAAAGTAAAACTTACTTGAATCTTGCTCGTTGAAGTCCAGATTTCTTCGCCCGGAAATGATTTCCAAGAGCGTCATACCAAAACTGTACACGTCAACCTTGGGAGTGATGGGAAGGCCGGAGACCCACTCTGGAGCCAAGTACCCTCTCGTTCCTCTTGTTGTGGTCAGCACGCGGCTCAAATCTCTGCCCACAAGCTTTGCCAACCCAAAATCTGCCAACTTCGGTGACAAATCACCGTCCAGCAGAATGTTTTCGGGCTTAACGTCGCTGTGAATGATGCAATCTATGCAATCTTCGTGGAGATAAAGTAACCCTCTGGCAGTGCCTAACGCGATCTCAAATCGAGTCTTCCAGTCGAGGACCTTCTCCTTACTTTTGGAATTACTTGTGAACAGTAGGGAATTGAGAGAGCCGTTGGGCATGTAATCATATATCAGTAACCGTCTTGATCCTTCTGCACAAAACCCTCGAAGCCTCACCAAATTCACATGCTGTATGTTTCCAAGAGAACTAATTTCTGCTCGAAATTGCTTCTCATCTTGTCGCGAACCCTTCATTTTCTTTACAGCCACAAGCGTACCGTCTTGTAGAGATCCTTTAAACACTGAACTGAATCCTCCCCTCCCCAACTCGGACCTGAAATTCCTAGTTGCAATCTTCAACTCCTTGTAACTAAACATTCTAAGAAAAGAGTTCGAGGAATCGTCATGCCTATCCATCGGTTGTAGCTGACGCCTCCGCCAGATAAAAACCGAAAAGATACCCAAAGCAACGGTGAGAGCACCACCAACACCAAGCACTGTGCTCAGGAGAATACTTGTGGTTTTGTGTTTCGTTGGAAGTTCAGAGGCACCTACTCGGATGGAGACATTTGAATTGCCTTCTGACGGAGGAGAGTTGCGCATGGATAGCAAATCTCCGGACCAGATTTGGCAGGGCCCTGAAGGTGGACTGAAAGTAAACGCAGTGCACGAGCAGTTGCAGAGGCAGAGCTTCTGGCAATCTTTCTTTGTTGCAGCAGGGTATGAGGAAGCAGAATCATCAGGCAACGTTACACCAAGGTCGACGAATCTGTCAGTGCTGCCTTTTTTGGCATCGCAGTTTAACGGGCTCTGTCGAACACAACCACTGGACCCCCAGTCTTGTGAATCCCATGCGCCATTGTCTGTGGGTGTGAAGCCTTCCACGCAGCTACAGAACTTAAGATTGTTCGAGTTGCAGTTCCCATAAGAACCACAGAGACCATATACGAGGCATTGATCCCCGGGCTGCGACCAGTATGTCCTCCATATACTGTCATGAATAAAAACATTTATTTCCACTGCTCCGAACTTGTTTAAGACGAAACTTGAGAACTCGATGGTTTCAGCCATCAATGTATAACTGAAATACAAATCAGAGTTAGTAATTTCAACGCTCATATTGAATCTTTTGTCCGACGTTGGAGTTTCGCTGAAAGTTCTGCCGTCCCAAGTTCCGGTCTCCCAATACTGTACATAATTGTTCCATGCCAGCACGAATTGTTTGGTGCCAGACGGATCCACGCCGAAGGAAAAAAGCCCAGCAGCAGGATCTAACGAGCTTTTCCAAGACACTAGCTTTTGCTGTCCACCGAACCGCATGCCTGGCAACATGGTATCTACAGGATTGTCGAAACTCTGCCAAAGAGTTTCAGATTTATTGTCATCCCTCACCATTAAAAAATTACCAGAATCCAATATGACAGCCCGGGAGGCCTTTTTTGTTGTGTTGACTGACCATATAGATGCACCCTCTGCATCGAACAGTTCCAGATTACCTTGTCTTGACAGCTTCAATACGCCAGATTGGTTTCTCGCGGGAGTCTCCCTGTTGGCCACCCAAACATACGTCTTCTCTGGTATTTTGGCATACCAGATGCCAATATACCAGTTATTGCTTCCATTTGGGCTGAAGAATCCCAATTCAAAGGTGCCATTCTTTGAAATTATTGTGTGATTTCCAGTAAGCGAGGCGCCCAACGAAAGAGTATCTCCAGACTCGACTGCAGCACCATTACTCTTCAGTTGAATAAACACAGCAACTGCAAAAAACAGGCTTAAGCATAAATCTTCCCTGATTTTGTCCATCGCCATTAAATTTGATATGTTTTCAAGAGAACTTCTAGGGTGAAAGGTCACCTGAAAGAGAAACCTCACAACCAAGAGCCCATTAAATTTAATGCAAACTTAACTGTATTTAAGCCAAAACAAATGAGTTGCGGGTAAAATTTTGCCTCTCCTGTTGCGTGTCAAAGGGTTCGCAGCCGTAGCAGCCAATATCATTCAATTTTCAAACATGTGCAAAGTCAGTCGTCTAGTGGTAAGAATAAGAAACCTAGAAAATAAGAAGTCTGAGAGGACTTGACTAATTTTTATGGTTGATATGTTGGAAATGTTAATTTATGTAAGTTTTAATGTGTATTCATAGTTTTGATCTTCCTCATCACAACCTTTAACTTGTTTGTAGTTTTGACTTGAAATCTATAGTTTTCACCTTTGACAAACCAAAGCTTGAGTACCTATAGAAAAGGCTTTCTTGATGCCTTTAGGCTTTCTTGATGTCTATAATTAAAAATTAAAGGCTTAGTGGTATTGAAAAATATCATTAAGACTTGATATGGCAATGGACTATCCTTGAGACATCCTCAAGTACAATCAAGCCATATAAATCATAGAACCTATTTGATTCATATTTAACTAAGTTATAGGATAGTTAAAAAATGAGTATCCAACTAAAATAATGTTGAAATAAAGAAAATCTATTAATTAAAGTAAACCAAAAAACTTACAATATATAAAAAAACAATACTCATACAATTTAATTTTGTTTTCTTTAAATGATAAAATATTTAAGATGAAAAAATAAAAATTTAAGATCACTTATGATAAACCTTATCTAATACATGTAGAATGGACTATAATATTTTAACAGCTACACAAGAACATGACTATTTACATTAGACAATCACCTACCAATCCTCCTATCACATCAACCACATACAAATAAAAAGTAAAAATAAAAAAGCTATTTGAAAGATATCACTTCAACCATTAAACCCTCTCATAAAACCATCCAGTAATTACTATAAGGAAGAATACCTAGCTAGATTGATGATGATGATAAAAAATAGTTATCCATCCCCACGATTTCTCCCAAACGAAACATAGATTTAACGCTAAGGTCCAAATGCTCAGCTAAACCCACATGGGATACGACCCTACTGTCCACTAACTTTATTTTCAAACATCCAACATCACTTACCTGTATAATGTACTTCAACTGTATTTCAATAGAAAAAAGGTTGGCTTTTCAATTTGAAAAGAAGAAAAAACATGTTTCCTGGACAAGGACTCAAGATTTCAAGCCAGTGAGTGATTACAAGTCTGGTTAGATTGATAACCCAGGTTCTTTTTCTCCCTTTTATTACCTCCTCCCTCTGTCGTTTGAAAGCTGTTGGAAAAGTAGGAAGAAGGATTAAAGAATGATAGGACTGAGAATAGAAATTGCAGTAGTAGCCTTGGTATTGGTGTTAAGTGACAAGAGGAAAGAGGCAGCCGAGGGGGAATCGTGCTAAAGCTCACTAGCGTCCTCCACACAGTATCAATATATGATTGAAAACCATAATGAACTTTCTAAAATGTCTAAATTTACTTTTCAATATAGATTTAATTTATAATATTTATATATGTTTAAATATTTTTATAATCAAACAATTAATTATTTGTTAGTGTATTTTACCCTAGTTAGGCTAACTTAATTCTAGTTAGGTGTTGGAGTGAACCCTTGACTCATTCCTCATGAGGTGTCAAGGTTGTTGAGGTGTCTTGAGAGGTGTCCAATCCCTCTTGACACCCCTCCCTTGCTTAAAGGAGAGCAACTCGCCACCACTGTAGGATGAGGAGTCCTCTCCTCATTCCATGGCATGCATTCCTATTCTTAAGGCATGTGTGCCTATTCTTATGGCTTTTGGTTGCTCATCCTCATGCTATATATTGAGGGTTTGAGCTCTCTATTCAATGGGCCAGCTAATACAATTTTATGTTGTTCATGTGCTTGTCATTTCATCTCCTAGATCCTCCTAGTTTCTTATATTATTCAATAAGTCAATTAATTAAATTAATTTAGTTATGTTGAGAAGCATTTTTGAACTAAAAGATTTATATTGACATTAAGAAAACTCATGTTACTATTGTATACATAAATAAATAAATAAATATTTATTTTACATAATTAAAAAATATTATTTTTCTTATTCAAGAGATACAACACCTTTTTTTCTTAGTGGTAATTTAAATTCTTATTACATAGAGAGAATTTGGCTAATCAAATCAATCTGTTCTCATGATTTTTTTGGGTAATATTTAATTATTCTAGAGATAATTGTGACTAATCCTTTGATTCTTCAATAGCAATAACAATAGATGGAAACCTCTCTAGCAAACTCCTCAATATACTCACCATCATTCTTTGATCATATATATTTTTTCCATACATCCTAATTTGACAGACAAAATCTATTGAATGGGTAAATAAATTATTCAATGATTCGAAATATCTCCATCATGAGTTTTGAAACTCGCTTCTCAACATTTGCAATCTCACTAACTTCACTTTTTTAGTAATTGATAAGGATTTTTTTTGTTATCCCATTATTTCTTTGAATTATCTAAGTACTACTTATAATCCTTGGAAAGATAGATTCACGAATTGCTTTGTTGATGAAAATTAGTGTCCTTTTATCCTTCTTGCAAATTTCCTACAATAAATCCTTCAAAGCTTGAGTGAGAGAATTATATGTTACATGATCTTGGGGTTTTAGATCTATAAAATTTCTACTAAGCCCCAAAGCGCTTATGTTCCAAAAAAAAATCATCATCTATATGCTCACATATTCATAATTCTTATAATTAAAATAAAAAATTGATGGTTGTGTAATATCTCTTCTCACATTGGCCATTTCAAATCAACTCCTTTACATTATACTCTTCATTATTCTTTGATCATCAAAATTTTCTCCATATATTCTAATTTGATTTGAAAACATCTATTGCATGGGTAAAGAAATTTATTCATGGTCTTAAAAGATCTCCTTTACGAATTTTCAAACTCTCTTCTTAATATTTGAAATCTCACTAATTTCATTTTTCTAGTAGTTGATAAGAGTTTTATCAAATATCCCATTATTTCTTTGAATTATCCATTTCTACAATCCTTGGAAAGAGAGATTCATCAATTTATCTTTTATGAAAATTAGTTCCTTTTTACTCTTCTTACAAATTTCCTTTAATAAATCCTTCTAAGATTGAGTGAGTGAATTATATGTTGCTTGATCTTGGGGTTCTAGATATCCATTTTCTACTAAGTTGCAAAGATCTTATGATCAAAAAATACCCATAGGAAAAATTAAGGCCACCAATGTAATTTTGATTCTTGATGAAGCACAATTCATGTTCTATTCTATTAGAGCTTGAACACTAAAGTAGATTTGATAAATTTGATAAATTCATATCCCCATAGCACACGCTACAACACAATATTTCTCATCACAAAATATAAGACTATCTATCCATATTTATCATTTTTAGTATATGTTTAAGTGCTTTTATAGAATATACTCTTACATCGAGGTTAATTTTATTAATGATTGTCTCAAATTTATTTAAATAGCCTAGATATTTTTTGTAGGGGCACATTTTATTCCTCTACATTTTTGGTGAACTTATTTAGGTTTCATGTTCAATCCATGTCAAGATCATGAAAAGTGTAAAGAAAATATTGCTTACAAATATTAGGATTACTGAATATAATAGTCAAGATAATCTAGTTAACATAGTTAATAATTATGCCAAATCATATAGTAGGAATTATAAACCTAAAAAATTGAGATGAGTGAGAGGACTCAACTAATTTTTATGTCTGATATGTTGGAAGCTTTATCAAATTTATGTAAGGTTTATTTTGTACTCATAGTTTTGATCTTCCTCCTCACAACCTTAAACTTGTTTGTAGCTTTCAACTTTGAAAAATAAAGGTTTCAATACCAATAGAAAAGGCTTTGCTTGATGCCTATAATTGGAACTTAAAGACTTGGTGGTGCTAAGAAATGCCATTAAGAATTCCTATGGTGATGGAAAATCATTGATATATTCTCAAGTATAATCAATCCCTATTGATTTATTAACTAGTCTTTTGAACAACTATAAGATACACCAATCTATGTATGAAACTGATGTATAAGTAGTTGATGATGATCCAATGTAATAATATATTGAATTCTTTGTTAACCAAAATTCCATGAATGCCCAAGTAGTAGATTAAGTGCATTTAGGCTATATGATTTGATATTATGGGCATGTGCAGGATCATGGTAGGCCAAACAGGCCCTTAAGTGGCAATGAAAATTCAGAAAAATCAGAGTTAGGCAACTTGACGTAAAAATTTGAATAAGTTATCTATATTATTTCAAAAATATGTAAGAATAGAATCTGTGGGAAATTTAATGTAGTTTCTAAACTACTAGGTTAATTTTTTTAAAAACAAAATCTATTTGGTGAAAATTTGAAATTTCAATGCAGTATTACTTAAATTTCAGGAAAAAAATAGAAGTAGGGTTCTGCTCACAATACCCTAACCATAATAAAATGATAATATTTTTTTATGAGATTTTAGATATAAGTAGAGGACTCATGTCCAATGTGGCCTATTTTTTTGTAATTTTTCCAAGTAAATAATTAATTATGAATTTTTTATTACAACTTTTAAAAAATATAAAAACTCGTATGTCTGACCACCTTAACTTGGTTAAAACCTCATAAAATTCAATTTTATTTTTTTTAATCCTATATTATGCGAAACATAGAATGTGACACATATTTTGGATTCAAAAAATATAATACCGTTTGAAAGTTATAGATGTTTTTCAATCAGCCTATCAATCAGGACTTTAGTCGTAATTCTAAAAGAAAATAAATAATAATTATTTATTAAATTCAAAGTAATGAATAATTTATATTGGTGGAAAGCTGAGAGTCTCTTCTACAAACCATTTTTGTTTCATCAATTTTGGCTAAAAATAAAGTCATCAGCCACATGGACGAAGTCTAGAAAAACAAGGTAAGTTGTCAAACACGTTTTTTGCGTTGACTTCTTAGGATTGGCATGTCCAAGCCAAATACCAAAGCAAGCCCGAGGCTAAGCCCTAGGAAATAAATTATGTGTTAGAAATATTAGATATCCGTTTCAAATCGGATATCCGTTTTTTATTGCATTTTATAAATTATATATTATAAAGTGTATATTTTTTTTTAAAATCATATATAAACCAAATCGGATATCCGTTTCAAAATGGATATCTGATTTGGTTTATATATGATTTAAAAAAATTTATACACTTTATAATATATGATTTATAAAATGCAATAAATATTTTGTAGTTTATTTTAATATATCTACTTGAGAATATAAAATATAGTTTATAATTTAATATATAATATATTATATTATTATGTATAATATTTAAATATTATCTCTTTCCCTCTCTCTCTCACATCTCTCCCTCCTATATAAAATATTATATAACTAATTAATATTAATGGCACATATAAAAGATGCAAATATTATCTCTTTCCCTCTCTCTCTCTCATCTCTCCCTCCTACCCCTCTCCCTCTCTCTTAAG
>VDFB02168118.1:220035151-220086640 GCA_007258455.2 Sequoia sempervirens
TAGGTGTTTAAATCCAATTAAAATTTTGATGAAGGTTTAGGGGCATTTTGAAAATTATTTTATTATGTTTGAATTTCAATTTCTTTTTGAGGGTTTAAAAAGGTTTAATTAGTCCTTAAATTGGGTTAATTGAACCTTAATTAACCCCTAGGATGGTTACCTATGGGTTAGGGGTCTAATCAAGCCCATAACTTTTAAAAATTGCAAGTTGTGACCCTTCTTAATGGGCCATTAAGAAAACTGACGTATTTTGGGGATGGGATTGGAGTGTTGGCTCCAAAATCTCATTTATGAGATTTGAAGGCCTTTGTTGAGTGTTGAACACTCTTTGGCCTTTCACTTCCCAAGAGTTTTCACACATATGTGAGAACTTGTGGGGAGGTGTGTCCATAGGAGTGAATAGGAGATTGACATGTGTCACTCCCTCCTCCAAGGGTTTTCAACCCTTGACTTCTATTTCAATCATTTGGAAAGCCAAAGGAAGGGTTCTTCTTTAAATTTTTTTGGTTGGGATTGATTTGGAAGAGAAAATATTGGCTTGGGATTGGATGGATAGAAGATTGGAATTCATCTTCAATTTCTCTTCATTTTGGCTTGGATTTGAGGTAAGATTTACTTTATTTGTATGTATGTTTCTCCTTTTTATCTCTTGTGTATAGAAGTGTGAGAATATTTTTTATGTGGGTTGTTTGTTCATTTTTATGTGCCTTTGCATTTCCAAGTGTTTGGGTTTGGGCTTGTATAGGATAAACTCACCCAATGTGGGAAGAGCATCCTTGGAGGGGATAGGAATGAGTAAGAACCTCTGTGTGGAGATTGTTCCTCTGACAATGAGAGACTAAAAATGGTATGAGTACCCCACTTTATTTCATGATGGTATGGTGTATTGGGAGATTGTAGTATGGATCGTGTATGATATGAAGGGTTGTGGTGTATGGGTGTTTGGAAGAGAAACAAAATATTATGTGTTGGTCATTGCTACTTTTAAAAAATATCCCCATCTTTGAATTGTTGAAGAATCCTTATGTGAATGTGTGAATCTTGGTTGGGAGTATCTTTGTTGATTGTTGTCATTTGAAATCGATTATTTCATGTTATTTTTGTGTGTACCTGTACCCTTTGGTTACCTCCTAGTTTGGGGGTAGTTTGTGAGGAAACCTACGACTGGGAGGTGAGCTTATCTATGCCATGGGAGAAGATATTATGTGTATATGTGCAGATTTATGATATTGCAGTTGTATAGGAGTGAATTTGTACCCCTTACGCAAATTCCCCTTTCACATACCTTCACCTTAGGAAATCAAATCTGAAGGAAAAATTCCACATCACCCAAATATCTTCCTTCCACTTGGAGTTTGTCTCTTATGTTGGTGAGAGAATATTTTTTAGAGACACATGCACAGAACACGGACGTCCCTGAAAAATTCATGTGTCTAAAGTTGGAAAAGGCATTACACTTTCGATTGGGTTCAATTTGTAACGTCCCTCTTTGACCAACCAACCCCAAAAATGGTAGATTCTTCTTCATTCTTCCTTAAAATTCATCCATTCTCACTTCATTTCATGTCTTAGCAATCCAATCTCACTCTCTTGCAATCTCTTCAAAAGCTCTTGCATCCTTCTTTCACATTCTCAAGCATTTTCAGCATTCTCTTTACTCTTTAGCAACACTTCAACACTCCATTGCAGCAACAACACTCCATCAACTCTGCAAAGCAAGTGTGAAGCAAGCCATAGCAGCGTGGGCTTGAAGTCTTGCACGACCTTCCTTCATCACAGTCAAGGTTGTGGTAACCTTTCCAAGTCCGTTTTCTCCTCCATTGGCTAGTGAGCTTTTGGGTGGAGGTGGTAACGTTTCGCTCCTCTCCTTTGTGATTTGGTTGAGTAGCACTTTACTATTTTGTAGTGTTTATTACACCTTCTACTTTCTTTACTTCTTTATTGCATATCTCTCTCTCGTTGCTATTTGGTTGTCCATGGAGGAGGAAACACCAAAATGGGGGTCTAATTGAGGAAGACCCCTATACAGCCCCAACAATTTTCCCCTCTTTTTTGTGTGTAGTTGGATGTGCATTTGGAGCTAGCTGGAAAACTGGCACCTTGGTGAGATCATCTTCATTACTTTATCCTTCATCTATCTACTTTATCACCTTTTTTTGTACTTTTTGTACATTATTTTTTTGTTTTGCTCATTCTAGAATAGCTAGCTAGGTCATTAGTTCGTTTTCTAATAGTTTATATTATACTTTTTTTCCTTTAGTCATACGGATGCTATCATTCTTAAGAGACGCTAGCACACCGAGCTACCATCCCAGAACTATGCTTGCATCCTCAGACAGAGAGTTGTCTGAGATATAGTATTGACTCTAAAAACTAGCTCGCCTAGCCTGAACTTGGATTTTGGGTCTGCATGGTGATTGAGGTACTTTATAGTCCTCATCATTCTCGACCTCTATCTAAAACACCCCTCTAGAGTGAGGTAAGTTAGGGCATCCCTCTACTCTCGGCTCTCAGTGACCTGGAGCCTTCACGTGGTTGGTCGTCCTCTCTTACATTTTTGGTGAACCTAACGTGAACCATTGTCTACTCATTCATTGGTGTTGAAGCTTTTCTCTAGTACCTTATGATTGTTGTACTCCTGAGTGTTGTGAAGGTTTATGAGCATCACAACCTAGTCTACGAATTTTGGGTACTTTGTTAGGAGAAGTGTATGACACCTTCCGATGGAGATGACGAAGATCACTTTTGGTTTTTCTATAGGCCTTTTTTTTGGATCTGTCATTGGTCTTGCTGCTCAGGAGCAGTTGTCAAGGGGAAAGGTAGGGTTCTCTTATGAGACCGACCACATCCCTACTCCTCCTACATCTCCTACACCATCATCAGTAGACGAGCATGAGGTCGTTCACATTCCTTCAAAATATATCTCTACCCTTAGCAAAGGACTGGATGACTTGGAAAATCACCTAGAAAAAGACCCAAAGATGGCTAGGGCCACTCGAGTTATCAGAAAAATAAAGTATATGGTGGTAAGGACTAGACAGACATAGAACTCTTGGCTAGTCTCTCTAATCTGACTAAAGCATGTGCCCCCCCAAACAACCCTAACTTCATACAAGGGGCCACTCTCGAAGAACATGAGAGACAGTTAGGACTATTGATGCCTCCCACGTCTATATACATGGTTGACACAATCCCATCAATCAGAATCCCCTCTACCTCCGAGAGGTCTAAAACTATCAAAGCAAACATAATACCTTTGGGTTTTAGTTTCACCCCTCTTGTCACATCTAGCAGTGGAGGTTTTGGAGGGTTGAGTGGTGGAGGCCTCAACGGCAAGGGTGGTGTTGGTAGAGGTGGTTTAGGTGGAGGCCATGGTGGTGCGTTTGGAAGTGGAGGTGGCTCCAGTGGAGGCCCTGATGGAAGTGGTTCTGGTGGCGGCCACATTGGAAATTCCGGAGGTGGCTCCGATGGTGGTTCTAAAGGAGGTCTCATTGGTCCTATGTCATCTAACAACCCTATTCTTAACACTCTTCTTCAAAATATGGGAAAGATACAAAGCCAGGTGGCGAGCCTCTCCCAAGCCTCTGTCAAGCCTATCTTTCAACCCTTCTTTCGACATAGTCCATTTTCGATAGCAATCTTAAGTACTCCCTTCCCACAAGGAATGGAGATTCCCAAATTTGAGAAATATGGTGGCAAAGGGGACTTGCAAATGCATGTGTCTACCTTCAATTCCATATGTACAAATTTCTTCCATCACAATGCGTTGATGGAAAAATTATTCCCTCAATCTCTTAAGGATATAGCACTCGAGTGGTACTATTCCTTACCAAATAACTCTATTTTCTCATTTGACCAACTTGTGAATCAGTTTCTATGACAGTTCCAAGCCAACATCAAACTGAAAATGACCTTTTTGGATCTTGTATGATGCAAGCAAGGGGATAATGAAAATATTATTGATTTCATAGCACGGTATCAAGCGCTATTCTCACAAATCTTGTATCTATTGCCTGATTCTAACGTACAAAAGGTATTCATAGGGAACTTGCAGAGACCTTGGCAAGAAAATTTTCCCCTAATGAAGTACCCTTCTTTCGCGCATCTGTGTACAGTGCTACGGGAGTATCAATAGATGGTAGTTCAGTTCGGGGGATCCTCCTTGCACTCTCATTCAGAAGGGAAGTCCATTATATCAATCTTTGGGAAAGGTAAGGTTGTTGCGAATGTAGTAGCTACTACGAATGATAACAACCTCAGATAGAATAGGAAATCCACAAAGTTAGTAGAATCTTATTCTTCCATCCTACAGAAGTTTTTAAAGGATAAGATCATAACCCTGGAGAACCCTAAACCCCTCAAGGAACCTTACCCTAGTTGGTATGATGCAAATTCCTTCTATTAGTACCATCGAGTCAATGCACACGATACTGAATGTTGTATGCGCCTGCATCATGAGATACAAGATCGCATCGAGGATGGTACTATTCATCTCGATGGGAATAAACAAAATGCAAACAAATCGATGGTGAAAGCGAATAGTGAGTTGTAGATATACACGGACCCATTCCCATCACATTTTTCCAATATGATTATCAATCCCTCTGAGTCTACCACTCATCCTGAAGCATATGTTAACATGGTTACAGTTACCCCTTTTGTCCAGCTTGCAATCGACTTGTTGGATGTGATATTCACTTCGCAAGATATTCCCTTGAACAATAAGCCCTCTCCCCTTTGCATTCCTGCTCATCTCAATGGGAACATTGTGACAGGGGTCTTATGCGATCCCACGAGTCGAGTGAATGTCATTACAGAAGAAATGGTGTGGCTTAATTCATTGCATAAAAAGGAGTACGAAGAAACGACGTCCATCATCTGTACACATGATGGCCTTGATCTTAAACCTTATGGTTCAATAACTTTGTCCATCCTAGTTGGACCTAGGGCTATAGACACAGTCTTTGATGTTATTCCGGAGTCGAATTTGTTCAGAGTGAAGTTAGGTATACCTTGGCTAGCTTCCATGAATGGAATTGCCTCTATCATCCAAAAATGTTTAAAATTCTCCCATGAAGGTGATGTGCATGTAGTGCATGACACTAGGCACCAGCCTTTGGTATCCCATGTGGGATATTCATTGGATCACTTTTGGCCCACCTTGGTTGGTTTGCTTCCTCCAAGAACGGACCTACTTTACAAGAATTATGTGAAGTATAAGACCGAGGACAAGGGACAACCAAAATTGACCCTTCTGGTAGCACAGCAGCTAGCTGCCTCCTCTTCTCGAAAGGGAAAAGAGAAGCTACCTCCTCCTCGGGATGGCTCTCCCACTCCTTTTTCCAAAGAAGAGTTTTGGATGAATATTCTTGGATTTTACCCGCTAAGTCTGATGGTTCCTGCTTGGTGTAAACCCAAGATTAGGATATCAGATCTCCCTACCAAACCACTCGGACCTTGGTATTACTTGTATGATAGAAAGAATGGTCCCCATGGGGAATCCTCTATGTCCTGGCCTCTGTGGCCTCCTACTGCTCCTACTCCAAAATTAGTAAATGGGAAGAGGCCCGCTGTCGAGGCACTAGAGCAGACTCCCCCCATTGTTTCTCAACCTACTCCTCCTACTCCCATTCAAGAGCTATTCCCTCCGCTGGAAACAGTTGTGGGGGACACTCCCATGGCTAGGCAAGAGTCTTCCACTCCTTTGCAACCTCCGGCCTTACAAAAAAAATTTAAAAAGTTTGTCACCTCAATAAAAACCTAGTAAACATGCATCTTGTGTGACCACAAAAAATCAAAAATTTGAGAAAATAGTAAAAAGAAATAATTAATCCAATAGTGAAAACCACTTCGGTGGTGCTTTGGATAAGTACCATAGTGAAAACATTGCAAATAGGCACCATCTGTAGTCACTCTTTGCTCTATCATCTACAATCATTCTATCTTATTTTTCACTTTCACCCATAATGGACTCACCTCCACTTTTCCTCATGATATCTATAATAATGCTTTGTTGTCCTTCTCATTGCCTGAGAATGGTTGACATCTCATGTCTTTTTCCTTCCATATCCATCCATAATAAGGCTTATCTAATTCCATCCCTAATAATTGGTTCTATACCTGACTGCGGGAAAGTACTTGACCCATGTCTTCAGTGGATCCTAGACTTGGTATTGGAGGTCATTATATCAAAAATCCAAAAAAATCAAAATTATCCAAAAAATTCAAAAAAATAAAAACATGTCAAAAACTCAAAAAAAATAGAAAACATCAAAATCCAAAAACATCCAAACAACCTTCAAAAATCCCAAAAACAGTGTCAAGTCATGTCTTCCAGTTCTATCGAACTATGTTTCCTCTGCGATTTCACATAGGCAAGGCCATCACTGATGAGCCCCCGAGGCACTAGGTCAGTCCCTTAGGGCTTGTCGAGTTGATTCAGTCATGATTTAATCCATATTAAATTATCTATGGTCTAATCCAATCGAACTACGATGTCTCTATGCATGCTACATAGGCAAGGCCATCTTCGATGAGCCCCCGAGGCACTAGGTCAATCCATTAGGGTTTTCCAGGTATGTCATCATCCATCTCATAATAAGTTCACTTGCTAAAGATGATACTTTGATCAAACACAAAAATCTATTTGAGTATCAACCAAATCACGAATCAACAAGCAAACTACCCAACTAGTCTTCAATCCAAACTGATTGATTGCCTAATTGTCGAATCAACACTTACCAACCAATCAATGGTCTTATACAAGAGAGGGTGTTGTCGAAACCAGACTCGACATCTTATACAACTTGTCTCATTTCTTGAAACCAAACCCAATCTTATCATTTGTCTTATACAAGATGTGTCCTTCCTGAAACCATTGGAAAACATTAGAAAATGATCTATATGGTTGTTGACTTTGTTGGTCCAGTTTGTCTTTTTTTTTTTATCTTTGGTCGGGTTACTAGCCACTTTGAGGATGTCCCAAGAAAGATTTAGAGAAGCAATGATGTCTCGTGACCTACTTTTTCTTTTGATTTTTGTTTACAGTTTGTCTTGACAAAAAGACCGGGGCAACCTCACTCCTAGTATGCGTCATGGCACTCCTTATCTGTCAAGTGTGTTTTCACAAAAAGATAACATTGCACACCTTATTCTATGTCATACCATAGTGTTTATTGTCTGTTTTCTATAATTTAACACCCAATGATGATAAACATGCAAGCCTAGCATCTATCCAGCAAAATATTAATCCATCTTCCTTTTGACTAACTCCATGCTAACATCCATCCCTCTTGCTAACATTTCTTTTGGTAATCCTTGCTTTCATGCCTATCAGATTTGCTTGTCGGAATAGTTTTCAACTTTTCAAGAAAATTTCAAAATTTGCAAAAAAAAATCTGAAGGGGCATAGGTCCATCCTGTTGTTACTGAGGCATATTCTGAGCTGAATTTCTTTGACACAACGTGATAAACTACATTGTACCAAAAAAGAGAAAAATGTAGAAACTGAAAAAAATTTAGACCTGCAAGTGTCATTTTCCACTTCTTCCCCGCATAACTGAATAATTGTAACTATTTGATTATCCCCTAAGGTCATATTCCTCTATTAATTAAATAATTTTAATTATTTAATTAATCACTTTCCCCTTTTATTCTTCTTTGATTAATTAAATAAATTAATATTTATTTAATTACGTCACTAATGTTCCATTCTCCCTATAATTAAATAAATTCTTATTTATTTAATTATTATCATTTTCTTGCTATAATTAATGAAGATATTAGGTTTCTAGCAAGCTACTAATGCAACTATTTCATTAGGAATCGATGATCTTTTAACAACACCATCTAAATCATGGCTTATCCAAGATGCACAGCAACAAGGGTTTGCTTCGGAAAGACGTCGTGATTATGGGAATATACATGCAGTGGAAAAATTACGTCAATTGATTGTGATATAGCATGCTACCAGTGAATATTTGATACGAGAAATGAATCTTAATTTTAGGATGACTGCTCCTCTTATACATCCTAGTCTACATCTTATCATTCTTCTCTTGGTGCTCTCATACATCCTGATGATGGATCACAAAGTGTGATCCAAAATGTTGATGCAAAAATTAACACACAATCGAATCCAGAAATCTTTTGCAATTAACTATATGGATTGTGGAAACTTGCTATCTTTGATTGATCTTCTTAATCCAGTACATATGATGTCTTTTTTAAGAGCTAGAGGAAGTACATCTCAGGTTCACCAATTAGTAGGTATGAGAGGACTAATGTAAAATCCTCAAGGAAAAATTGTGGATCTACCCATTCAAGGGAATTTTTGTGAAGGACTTTCTTTAATAGAATATATTATTTCATGTTATGGTGCTCGTAAAGGAGTTGAGGATACTTTTATACTAACAGCAGATATTAAAAACCTCACACATAGACTTGTTGAAGTAGTACAACACCTTGTTGTACGTAAAGTAAATTGTGGTACTATCCAAGGTCTTTTTGTAAATCTCACTCAAGATTGAGAAACATTCAAAAATATTTTTTTCTACAAACACTAATTGGTCGTGTATTAGAAAACGATGTATATATAAACTGGAGATGTATTGCCACACGCAATCAAGATATTGGGATTAAACTTTCCAATAAATTGTATTATTTCCAAATACAACCAATATATATACCAACCCCTTTTACTTGCAAAAGTATATCTTGGATTTGTCAATTATGTTATGGTCAGAATACTACTCATAGTAACTTAATCGAATTAGAAGCAGACGGAATTATTGCAGGCCAATCAATTGGAGAACCGGGAACTCAATTAACATTAAGGACTTTTCATACTGGTGGGGTATTTACAGGTGATATTGCAGAACATGTATGAGCCCCCTTCACTAGACAAATTGAATTCAATCAAAATTTGGTTTATCCTACCTGTACCCGTCACAAATCAAATAAAATTCTATTTAATCCCACCTTTTTCCCTCCACTGATAAATAATTATTTTAATTTACTATTTTGTCCTTTTTTCCTATTTTTAAATTAAATTGTTATTTAATTTAAAAGTCCACTTTCCCTCTTCTTCTATAATTAAATAATAGTTTTAATTATTTAATTATTCACTTTCCCTCCTAAAGTAAATAATTTTATAATTATTTAATTTACTCCAACAACCTCTTTTTCTGTGACAACCACTTTATTTGTATCATTCTTATCTCTTCAATTTTCAATCAACCTCTACCCTTGATAAGGTTTTATTACGTTTTAATCTCCACTGTCCATCTTTAACTAAACCCTAATTTTTCCCTAACCCTATATCCTTGCTTCTCTAAGCAATATCATCTATTGATCAACATCATTCTTTATCTTTCAATCCTATCCCTTCATTCAAATTTGGTTTTCTATAAAAGAGACCTATCCCTTTCATTTCAAGGCTACAACCACAACTACTATCTTTGATATTTTACTATCATTATCACTAGGCTTATTGTTGCATACTTCAAATCTAAGGGCAAGCAAGCATATAAAGCAAAATGGAGAAGAACAATGAAGGTGATTCAACCATGACATAGGAATTATGGTAATATTACTTTGTTATTTTATGTGTCTATGTTCATTTATGCTTCATTATTGGATTAGGGTCTTTAAGGTTTGAGTTTCATGTATTTGATTCATGCCTTTTCCCAAGATCTACACTAGGCACTTGCTACTAAAACATCTGAAATAAGTCCTCTATGCTTTGTTTTGATGAATGTCTAACACCCTATTCCAATATTCTTTGTTTTGCAATTGCTTGCGAGGATGCTAGAAAAGGTCATATAATTTGGCTTCACACCACCTAAAAACATTAATCTTGAGAGTCTCTACAACATTTTCAACAAATCTATTTTGTGTCTATCCTTTGTTTTCCACCAAATGCATATTTCCAACCTTGTGAAGTTCTTGCTCCAAAGAGGTTCAATTCTAATTTGATGAGGGGACTGTTGATGGGGTCATGGGACTTGGCCTCACGTCTTGTCTAAATGCATTTTCCTAAAATTTCCTTTTTTATTGCAAACACATTGTGTGCTCCCTGCAATCATTGAATCCCATGAGATGACATCTCTTTATGGTCATTGCAACTACAGCATTTGATAAAATTCCTCATTCCTTAATGCTCTAATGGATGTCTAAATTTTGTTTGAAAATATCCATTTGAGAAGCGTCTATGCACAGCCTACAGCTGCAGCATTCCATGCGATGGCATCTCTTTGGAAGCACTCTGTCAAATGATTTGCGTGCCTTGTCTATGCGCCCACATTTTGTATCACATATTTTGTGTAATGATTTCTTCAACAAACCTTCGATCGTGCACCTCCTGCAATCATTACATTCCATGGGATGAAATCTCTTTACGGCATTTTGTCAGATAGTTTACAAACCTTTGTTTGCACCTCCATATTTTGAACCGTGCATTTGCCTGAATGTTTCTAAATCCCTTCAACAAACCCATTTTGTGTATATCCTACAATAATAAGAGCCATGAGATCATGGCCTCTTAGGATTACATTCCTTGTCTGTGCCTATTTTGCTATCATCGCCTTCCATAAAACAGAGATGATGCTAGCAAAATTTTGTGGAATTTGGGCATTGTACCTACTACTTGCATTCACCTGAACTCTTCTAAATCTTTTTTAACTGATTCTCTTTGTATATCCTGCATCATTGCAGTCCATGAGACTAGGTTGCTTTGAGGTATTTTTCCATACCATTCGCAAGGATTGTCCATGCTTCCATATTTTGCAGACATGTTTAACAGTGCTAAGGCATTTATCATTTTGAAACCTTATTTCAGCGCTCCCATTTTGGCACAGGTAGCTAGGTTGGTAGGAAAATTTCATGGAGTTTGGTTTATTAAGAACCGGGTCACACCATCTTAGATGTGAGACAGTTAGGTGGGCTATCCCCAAGGAAGCCTGGGAGCAAAGAACTTGTATTTTTTGCAACAAAGGGGTCATTGAGACTAAATGACACTTAATCATTGAGTGTGTTGCTTATGATGATATTCGTATCCAGTATGAAGACAATTTGAAGGTGGATAATCTAAATCAGCTTTTTAAGGAGACAAGGCTCCCCAAAATTGATGGCTTCTTGGTCAAGATTATAATAGGAGGACGGACATGGAAAAGAACTTGAAAATGGGTAAAGATTCGACGCTCGGTCCCATAGGTTGATGGTCTCATGGATGTCATTAAAAATCATTCATTCATTCATTCATTCATTCATTCATTCATTATGCATCAAACAATTGTATTTACTTGAAAGTTTCTAAAACCTTTCAACAAATCTGCTTTGTGCATACATTGCAATCATTGCATTCCAAATTCAACAAGCATGTCTGCCATGGCATTTACAATTGTTGGCTTGAGATTCATAGGGGTAGTTATAGGAACCAACTTTCTCATTTATGCTTAAAACATTGAGGTTAGAAAGTTAGAAATCTTGAGCATTTGAGAACATGAGGTTAGAAAGTTATGAATTTTGAGAATTTGAGCATTTTTTCTTTAATTCTCACAAGCAAACAAGTTAAGAAGTTAGAAAAATAGAGCACATGAGCATAGGTTAGAATTTAGATAAAAAGTATGCCATCAAATCCCAAATTCTAACTTGCTCTATTTTTGGAAATTTCACAACTTCTCCACCAATCTTTTATTTCTTTTGGTTGATCAAACTTTTTTTTGGTTCCTTACCCTACTACATGAAACCACACCTTGTGAAATTATTTAATCTTGCGAGCACATTGATAAATTCTTGATAGGCTCCAAAGGTTGTGAGAGAAAAATAAACATAACTTTTGATTGGGTCAACACTTTTCCATGAAAATTTTCTATGTTGATAAAAGTACCATTACGATCAAAACCCAGAAATATAATTTCAATTTGGCTAAATAAATCCTTTAATTAGCCAATAGGCTATATATGGTGTGAGCTTTCACACAAAACCTGTCTCATGCATCATACTACTAAAGGTTAGATGAAACAACTAACAATTTCAGGGAAATGCAAATTTAAATGGCAAACAACTGGTGCATTAAATGCAGTGGTAGCAGATGTCTCCAGAATTGTCTCGAGAACTTTCTTTCAGCATCTGCCTTCAATGAACATGTCACATCCATTTATTCTGATATACAATCAAATCTACACCTGTTATTCTGATATACAATCAAATCTACACCTGTTAAAATGGATTTACTCAAATGAATCACTTGGATCTGCATGTCCCATCAATTTACTTCAGTAAAAAAACAAATCTACAGCTATTGAAATGGACTTACTCAGATGAAATATCTAACTCCACCTGTGTTCGGACATCTCTTCTGCTCATAAAACTTGCTTCTACCCCATTTAATGCGGCTGTTAAATGCATTCATAGACATAAATGAATGCCACCGCCCAATGCAACAAGAAGCAAGTGAATATAAATTAAAACAACAGCTTCTACAAAGAATATTACAAACGGTAACTACTGGAAGCATTATAAGGTGATAAAGGAATAGAGCATAGTAGCAACGAGAAGGCATAGAGCATACCAACAACAGGAACTCTTGCAACCCACGGTACTCTTTTGCACACGCTTCTGATTGTTTACCAGCAATTCCTGCACTGCTTTTTGCTTTTGAATCTGTAAATAAAATTCCTTCAATATATTCCTGAGAATTTAGAATTTGATAAAAAAAACAAATCTTTATTTGCGCATACACAAATCTTTGAATATAATACTGTCTACACATCACACACTATTATTTATTTTTTTGTTCACAATATGTGTTTTAATTGGAATAGACTGCTGTGGACTGCTCTTTTTTTAAAAAAAAATTATAAACTCTACATCCACTTTTACTATTAAGCTTCTCTATTCAATCAGAAGATCGAAATTTCCAGTGCCTGCTCCTGGTTTTTAGTATTTGAGAAATTATAAAATCTCGTTTCTCTTAAATATTACAGTAAAGCACTAAAATTTACCCACCGTGGAACCTTCTTAGCTGCAAAACCGTTACTATACTTATTCGCCAAAAGCTTGGAAAATATATAGGAGCCCTTGTCTGATTTTGCCAATATTTTGATGAGTCTTCTAATTCCTGATGATTGCAAACGCATTTTCATATACAAAGCTTCAAGGTACTTAGAAGCCATAAACAAAATATGAATCCCAACCACGAGCTAGACAATATTTGGAGAGTACTCTTAAGTTGTCCTCAAACTTCTTCCTCTTTCGTCGCTACCAAGGCTTTTTTTTCCCTTCGGGCAATGGAAATAATGTTAAAATTTTAAAAAATACTTCTTCCTCCCCCGCTTCTTCCTCTTTCCTGCACAAATAAAGAGAAAATGGCATTCAATTGATTTAACAGGTGTATTAACTATAAATTTGGACAGGATAAATTTCTGCTGCTGGCGCCACCTATATCCACTAAAAGATCCACCATGATCATAAACTACAAACATGCAGTATGTTATCAACATAATTATTGGAAAATTAAAAAGCTTCAGTAGTAATATTAAAACTTCAGATTAGCATAAACTATGAATTATAATAACAATAAAAAAAATGCGTTATAGAAAAGCTTCAGTAGCAATTTCACACTAGAAACCAATTTACCTCGAGCTGCTACTTCAATTTATTCACATAGAACGAAAAATATCAGAGTTCAAAAGCTTCTACAACCTTCAACTCAACCCAAAAATTTTACATCCTCGTAAACAAAAAAAAATGGTTGCATGTTAACATTTGTTTTAATGCGTCTGTGACACCAACCAAATTTGTTTTACCCAAAGCCCAACATGGCAGTCATGCACCTTCAAATTTATTTTTCAGTTTGTTTGTAATTTTCCCCTTCCAATGACACTTGTAATTTTGTTGTAGATTGAGAAAATAGCCTATTCGTTTAATGGATTATTTTAAACCAATTGCCCACTTGATTATTGCATATAAAAGATTTAATTTTTCCTTTTGTCAATTGGCTGGTTATTGTTATTATACTTGACATCTTCATGATTGGCATATAAAAGATTACATTTTCCCTTTTGATTATTGGTTTAACAGAGATTGTTTTTGCCCTCTTGATAGTATGTTAGAAGATGTTGTATTTACCCTCGTCGTGATTGGCTTTGAAAATATTATAGTTGCCTCTTGCCAATCTGCTTAGAAAATGTCATGTTTGTCCCCTTGATAATTGGTTTAAAAAGGATCACATTTGCCTGCTTGATATTTAGCATAGAAAGAAATACATTTGCCTTCTACTGCTTGTAAGTCTTGTATTTTAATTTTTTTCCCCTTTATTTTAAGAATCAATCTATTATTTAAGGAGCATGCACATTAAGCAGCAAAAGACAAATTTTAATTGAGTAGTGAGTTCGGTGCGATATTTTGTTGAGACCTACAAAGTTGGCATCCATTTATTACAAAGGAGATTTATGCTATTAAAAAACAAAAAAATACATTGGTAATAAAATTTCAAAAAATATACAATATAGTAAGAGTGATCTATCTTTTTAATATTTAATTAAATTAAAAGAATTTAATTTTTTTAAATATTATTAATAAAAATATATTTGTATAAAGGTTATGTTTTATATAATAAGGTAAAAATATATAAAATTTTAATAATAAAATAGAAAGAGATTTATTTTATAAGGGTTGAACTTTCAAAAATAAAAAAAGTAGTAAAAAAAAAAACACTGCTCACAATAAATTAAATTTTTGTCTAAGAAGAGAAAATAAGCAAAGAACTATGCATATAGCAAGGTCCTTGGTGATGGATAAAGGAGAGCAGATTTTAAGTTGTGCAAAAAGGTTGCAAGTCATGCATTCTGAGGCCGTGCTTGGAGTGGTCAAATTTTATGGATGTGCAGGCCTCATCACTCTCATCGCCAATGACCCTCCACATTCAAAGTTCGGTTAGTTAGATATTTATAATTATTATTATTGCATTAATTAATTAATTAATTTATAAGTTGGAAGGACCTTAATTATTTTTTATAGATATTTATGAATGAATAAAGGAATATGTCACTTAATTAGAAAATTAGAAAGATCCAACGATTTTATAAAATAGAATGATCTTATTTCTAATATTACGTTTTAAATTTTTTAATCAATGAAAGAAATTTCACGAAGAAATATAAAAAGTTTAAATAGAATATAATTTTTGTTATATCAGAAATTTAATAATTTTTTATCCATTTAAAAATTTAAATAATGAATCTATTTTTTTTAATTATATAAAAATATTTGTAAACATAAATTTGTAATGTTATCTTCTTCTTTTTTTTAATTATAATAAAAGGTAAATAAATGGATATTATCATAAGATTATAAATATATTTCTTTAATCTATTTTTAATTTTTAATTCTTAATATTTAATATTTTTCTTTTATATTCGCCCCATTCAAAGTCTGACTTATTTATTATTTGGAAAAAGCTATTTAATTGAAAAACAAATATTAAGTGATGTATAAGTTGGTGAGGCTCAATAATTATCTTTGGATAGCAAGGAAGAATGATTATATTACGCAATTAATTAAATTAAATAATATGATTAATGACTTATTTTTTAATTTTTACTTTTTATATTATTTAAGATTTTAGGTCAATTTTGCATATTTGTATATTTAAATATATTAGTTTTGTATGGCATGCATTATAGATTACATTTTTTAATAAACTATTGTCATAGAATCCACTTTAGTTATTATTTAATAAACTACTGTCATAAAATCCACTTTAGTAATTAGTTATTAAAGTTAGCTTTTGTTTATGAATTGTATAATTTAAAATGCTTAGATTTAAATTTTTTCAAATTGTTGGAATTTAATAGGCAAATTAGCAATATGTCTACTAAGAGTTGTTAAATTAGCAATATATCTATTCATTTAATTAATTTTTGAAGTAGTATTATATTTCATTAGAGTAAAATTTATGTTTGAAGGTTAGAGGTATTTATTTTTAAGGCAAAATAATTCAAAATATTATAGTTCACTCAGGTATGGACAATCTCCATCAACACAATGATATTATTGAAATCTCGAGTAGCTCAAGTTTCCCCACTGTGTCAACCAACTCAACACCATCAGTCAATTTGAATAGCGCTTCTACAAGCTTGGTACAAGATTTTGCGAATGACATTACAGTTAGTTGCCTTGACTTGCTCCAACAAGTGAGGGCCACTATTCAAAACATGCAAAGTGTAAAAGAAAGTGGCATTCAGTCAATGGAAATAACAATACAAGAATTCCACAAAACTTGTGCAAAGTTGGGTTCCTTCTCCATGTTCCTTCGCAAGATGAAAGCAGATGAGTTCTACGCACAAGGTGGCTCTATCTACATAAAAGAAGCAATCCAGAATTACCTGAATGATGTCTAATACACTTTCAGCTTATAAATGTGTATATAGTGTTTGAGTTAACCATGTATGTACAATTTCTACCAACTTATGCATAGTTGCATAGTTGGCTATTTTGTAAATTCGTACTACAAGTAGCCTAAATTATAGTTAGGTTTCCTAATTTAGTAGTTTCTTTAATTTTTAAACTCACTACCTTTTCTATTTTTTGCTCTTATAAATGCAACAAGTTAACTTCAAAAGGCCACTATTTTGATAAACAAAACTATTCGCAATCACATTTACAGGTATTCTTCCAAATTTGTTGTACACTATGTAAATTTTCTAAGCACCTTTATTTCAACTAGTGCTTGCATGGACTTAATTAACTAGATCGTGTCCTTCATTTACTATCAACTTAGTAAGCTTCATTTTGTTTTCTATACAGCATATTCATTTTCTACTTCACAAAGTATGATTTAATACGTCAATTGTAGTAAGTAATAGTTGCCACTTGCAATTTACTTTTTTGCAAGGACTACTTCGGTCCCTCGTTACAATGATTTCTTTGACTAAGAATGCAATTAAGATGATCACTGATGGAAACCTAGACTTGCAACCCTATCTACAAGTATTAGATATTTCAATGTTTGGCCATGGCCCTGAACCAACCAATCGCTATATAGTACAACTATCTGATGGGGTACATAAGCAGAAGGCTACACTTCCAAAACAATACAACCACTACATAGATTCTGAAGAACTCCAGAAGGGATCTATACTTAAACTCATCAAATACAGTTGCCCTATTATTTGTAGTTCAAGGTGAGCCATCATACTTGGATGCTTTTCTACCAAATAGCAAATCACAGCTTACAAAGTAACATTCTTGAACCCATTGTGTAACATTTTTTCCTATTCATAATACTTATTCATTGTAACATTATAGGTGGTTTGTCATATCCGAAGGTGAAATCATATGTTTGCATCCGGATATCATTGGGCAACCCGCCTACCTATTTGAAGAAAAATCCCAGCAAGTAAAGGTCACATCTACAAGCCTGGATGACAATGTTATAGTGACACAACCACCTCTGATGAGAATGTATACTTTAACCGAAAATGCAATCAAGATGATCAATGATGGAAACCAAAACTTGCAACCCCATCTACAAGCATTAGACATTTCACTATTTGGACATGGCCCTGAACAAGCTACTCGATATAGAGTGGAGCTATCAGATGGGGTACATAAGCAAAAGGCTACACTTCCACAAAAGTACAACGACTACATAGCTTCTAAAGAACTCCAAAAAGGATCTATTATTGAACTTATAGGCTACAGTTGCCCTATTCTTTACAATTCAAGGTGAGCAACCATATTTCCATGCTCTTCTACAAAATTCCAAATCACATCTTATAGCTTAGCTTTTTTAACCCATTATGTCACATTTATTCCTACTCAGAATACTTACTCATTGCACCTTTATAGGTGGATTGTCATCTCTGAAATAGAGATCACAAGTTTGCAGCAAGATAGCATTAGTCAACCCGTCTACCTACTTGAAAAAGAAGCCCAACAAGGAAATGCTACAAGCTCAACTACTCAATCTACAAGCATGAATGACTGTGCTAGGGTAACAAAGCCACCTCCCTGCAAGGCACTTTTTGGATTATGTTCATCTCTGCAAAAGAAAGACATTCCCTCCAATATTACACCTATTAGAAATTTGAATCCATTCCAAACAAGGTGGCTTATAAAGGGTCGTGTAACAATGAAAAAACAAATGCACCGCTTCAACACACAAAAGGGACAAGGGCAGGTCTTTTCATTTGATATTATTGATTGTGAGTGCACTGAAATATGTGTAACTTGCTTTAATGAAATTGCAAACCTTCACTACATGAAATTTCTTGTTGGAGAAGTATATACAATATCTGGTGGAACCATTAAGTCAGCTAATAGGTTATACAACAAACTGAATAGCCAGCTTGAGATTTATTTAGTGGAAGATTCCAAAATTTCTCTCTGAAGATGACCTTGCAATTCCCAAACATCGGTTCTCTTTCACACCATTCAAGGACATTGCAGAACTAAACAATAATGTCCTTGTTGATATTATTGGAATAGTCATATGTGTGGACCTGAGTTCAACCATAAGGAGGAGGGATGGGACTGAAGTTCTCTGAAGGAGCATCAAGTTAATAGATATCTCTTCATCTACCATTCATATTACTTTATGGGGTCCAACGACTAAAAACGAAGGCAAATAACTTCAAGATATGTATCACTCAAATCATGTTATTGTACTTGCAATAAAAAATGGTCATGTCACTGAGTATAATGGTAAGGTCATAAGCACTTTGGCAAGCACCCACCTATTTATAAACCCAATCTTAGAGGAGGCAGAAGAGCTCAAATCATGGTTTGAACAAAATGGGACTGATATTACTCCATCAAATATACAACCTTTGGATGCACCTCTCGTGCTTATGAGAAAAACAATTGCTAATATTGAAGAGCAAACTACCAATGTGAAACAAATTTTCCAATGCACTCTAAAAGCAATAGTGCAATTCATAAAAACAAATTCATTTTGCTATCCATCTTGTCCCCTTGAGTTAGATGGAAAACAATGTAAAAAAAAAGTTGTCCAAAATGCTAATCAAACATGGTATTGTTCAAAGTGCAAAGCTACCACTGCTAAATGTGACTACATATACATACTTCAAGCAAAGCTAGCAGATCATACAGGAATATTATGGGTTGTTGCTTTTGAAGAACCAGCCACCACACTTCTTGGAATTTCTGCAAATGATTTATACATGCTGCAATTTAATCCTGGAAAAGAAATTGAATCTGAGACCATAATAAAGGGAGTATTATTCAAGCAATTTATCTGCAATTGATTTATAAATGATTTATGATTCAAGTGGTGTTGAAGGACGGGTAAAATCAACAATCACAAAGGTTGATGAGTTGGATCTTGTTGCAGAAAATTTGCTCATGTTGGGTGGCATCAATGATATGTGTCATATTGCTAGTGTTTAGGTATAGGTCGATTGCTTATGTAATGTATATAAAGTTATCTAGCATCTTATATAGTATACTTTGTATACTTTTTATTACATACATGGAATTTTAAAGTCACATGTGTATTGAAGAGATTGTTATAATGAAAATAATGTCATTGATCTCTTCCATCAAATTACAATGATTGAAGAACTCGTTCAATACAATCAACAATGTAATGTAAATACAATTTTTTAACATCTTACATAGTACACTTTGTATACTTTTTATTGCATACATGGAATTCCAAAGTCACATGTGTATTGAATATATTGTTACTCTTATGTATATAGCATACTAATAATATCTCAAAATAATTATCAAAATTAGAATGATTGAGTTACTCATTCCATACAATGGATAATTCTCCCCACACAAGTTTATATTCTTTAATTTTATATGGTTTTGTAATTGTACATTTGAT
Organism: Sequoia sempervirens; assembly: GCA_007258455.2. Lineage (NCBI taxonomy): Eukaryota > Viridiplantae > Streptophyta > Pinopsida > Cupressales > Cupressaceae > Sequoia > Sequoia sempervirens. Next base: position 220,055,010 of record VDFB02168118.1, read on the forward strand.
GATGGTAGCTCCTATTCCTTTACAGATGGCGAGCTCAAAACCTAAAAGCATGCAATCTCGTAAAAGAAGTCATGACTATTATAGTCAACATAAAAAAGAAATAAGCATTCATCGTCATATGCAACGCATAGGCAAACAGACAATACAAGCTAGCGCACCAACCTCCATTCAATTGAACGAACCCAACATCGCTTCATATCAAGGTACAACATCCCAAAATGAACACCCTTCTGACCAAGGGTTGTCAAAGTCCGCACACCAAACAATGCAGAATCTCCAAAATCACGCCACAAGCCTACCACAAACCAACATAGACTTTGTCAAAGCATCTAAACAATTTCGCTCGAAAATAGATAAACTATCAAACATGCCAACTTGCACAATTTTCCATGAAAGCTACCCAGGAATACAGACCAACTCAACACAAAGTGGTCCAGTTTGTGTTCGATGCTTTCGTGAGAAAGGTAGACATTGTTTCTCATCGTCCAACTCTATGGACCCAGGAGTACAACCTTATGAGTTACAAAAACTCACACAAGTCGAATAAATTCTTATAGCACGAGTCAATCCAATAATACAAGTTACTCATGCTCGTGGAGGCCAATACAAATATAGTGGGCACACAATTTGTTTCCCACAAGATATCAAAACCATAGCAAAATACCTACCACATAAAATTGCAACCTTGGATGTGTTGGTGGTTCGAAGAACCAATACAAAAGGTGACCATTATGATTGCTATGTAAGTAGGCATCGTGTTTGGTCCGCACTAAAATATAAACTCACATATGACCCTTACTACAAAGACGTTGAGGTGGATTTTGCATCCCTCGAAGAACTCCCTGATACAAATACAAACATTTCTAATATGCTTCATAACATTATTGATACCAATGAACATATGGTTGCACCAAACAATGCATCAACCTTTGATGATAACCCAACAGACAATGATTTCACTTCCTCCTCATCATTTATGGCTAGATTACCAAATAAACGCCATGAACTAGATATCATCAAAGAAACATTTCAAGTTAGAGATCAAAATGACACCATTATTGATTGGCAAACACTTGAGTCTTCACCAATTAATGAATATAATACAGAGGTCCTTTTAGACATGGATTTTCCAAACTGTAGTGCACTACATTTGCAACCTCGCTATAGGCAAGTTGATATGCACGAATATGTGTTACACCTAATGAGGTTTCATGATAATAGATTTGGAAGCCATCCAAGGTTTAGATATTTTGTCTTGAACCTATTGATGCGACACCGAAGCCAAGGTGTTGCCTCTATTTTTGTTATGAAAAATGTTGAGGATTGCATACCAACCACCATTGACAATCTCTGTCGCCACATACAACAGTTGCCAGACACTAAATTAGCAGAACAGTTGATGCATTATGGATCCTCCCTTAGAGGCACACGAGCATATCAGAATAAGTGTCACGGTGAGTTGTCGAACATGATCAACCAAATAGACTCCCCCACGCTATTCTTCACCTTAAGTGCTGCAGATACAAAATGGCCTGATTTACACCAACTATTTTCAAAGGGAGCAACACCAAAAATAGAAAACAATAGGGATCGCATAGATAACATTGTTACTAACCCACATACCATGTCCTTATACTTGCATCGACGATTCACAATATTTCGCAAAGAGGTCTTAGAGAAGCTCTTCTGTGCAACAGACTATTGGTATAGATACAAGTGGTAACATCAAAGTTCTGCACATGTACATCGGTTCATTTGGCTCCAAGGGGCACCAAACATGGACAAACTTGACTGGAGCAATCATATTAATGTAAACATAGCTAAATCATTCTTTGACAAATATGTTAGTGCCTGGAATCCTCGTAATCTAGTAGACAAGAACAACACACAACAACGATCTATGCAAGACGATCCATGCTTACTAACAACGGTTCAAATATTCGCTACAAATACACTTACCGACTATGAAGATTTACTCAATCGTGTCCAGAGACACATCAAATGTTCAAAATCTACTTTCCTTCACAAGAAAGGAACCAACATGGACTGTCGGTATAATGCACCCTGGCCAGAATGTCCCACCACTTCCTTGTGCAGTGATGCACATGGGAAGAAAACATTCTCCCCTACACGTAATGATGATAGGTTGAATATACATAGTCCAAAAATGCTTTCCATATGGAGATCCAATATGGATTGTCAACCTGTGCTTTCAAAAACACTTGTCTTAAAGTACATTGGAAAATATGCTGCGAAAGCAAAACGAAAATATGAAAGTTGTATCGATATGTTAACATGCATTTGTAGAATTCAAGCACCAGAAGACAAAGCTCTCACAGCATACAGAAAATTCATGTCTGAGATTATTGCTGATCATGATATAGGTGCACAAGAAATGTGCATGTTGCACAAATTTCCCCTCATTGTTTGTAGCCGCACATTTATGACACTTAATGTTGGGCGAAAAGTTTTCAATTGAATTAGGACAAACCCAAGCGAAAACACATTGCAGCCAACTTATCTCCAATTGTACACACAACGTCCTCCTTAAATGGATAAAGTAACACTACTTGAATATGCATAATCATTCTCATTCTCATCAAATCGCAAAGGAGGTAAGTGGAAATAAAGGAAACTTAAGGAAATTATCAGTGTCTTTCCCCGATTTAGTGCTATTCCAAAGGAGGATTCAGACCATTTTGAGACATTTTGTTGGAGTGAACTACTTTACAAGCAATTTTGAGACTTGGTCACAGAAATCGGTATCGTTAAAGAGGATATTGTTGCAAACTGGAAGGAGATGAATATAGTTAAATATAATGTGTGGCATATTGAACGTAAACCTAATGAAGAGGTTAACCAAGAAGATGCAGAGGAAGTACAGCTTGAAAGCAATATAGGAGATACAGTACAGTTGAATGAGTGGGAATTCCTATCACAACAGGGTCTTGGTACTCGTGGAAATCTTAATTCCCTTGATATGCTTGGAAGACGCGACTTTGACACTTGCAACAACTAGAATGAGCGTACAGTGCCTCAAGCTTTACATGAAACTACAGAGCAATTCATAAGCACAAACAAGGTGTACCATAATGTCGGCCAAACACCATTTGAGCAACCTCCCATATCCACTCTCCTTGAAACAACTCACTCTTACACTTGCACTGGACCATTGTAATGCTTGTGCATTCGATAAACCCTTGCACATGATCATACAAGGCACAGCAGGAATAGGGAAATATTATCTTATTCATTGCATTAAACACTCCCTTTCTAGTTTAGCACCCCAACAACATAGCCCACTCCTTGTAGTTGCTCCTACAGGAATTGCAGCATTCAACATACATGCCTCAACTATACATTCAGCCCTCAAGATTCTTATCAAATAAATGCAACCATTAAAGGGTCAATCACTTGCAATGTTTCAACAAAACATGAGACACATAAAATACCTCCTTATTGATGAGATGAGCTTTATATGCCCAAAATTACTCTTGAAGATTGATACTAGGCTACATGAGGCTTTCCCCCACCATCAAAACTTGGCCTTCGGTAGAATATCTATCATTCTTGTAGGTGACTTTGCACAGCTACCCCCTGTTATGGACAAACCTATTTACGCCTCCCACACAAATGCGAAAGCCCTATGGGAACAATTCACTACTATTGTCACACTAGAAACAATATTTCGCCAACATGGGGACACCCAGGCTCAGACTAACTTCCGAAGAACTCTACAAAACATTTGTAATGTAGAAACAAATGAACAAGATTGGGAGCTACTAATGAACCGCACAAACACACAACTATCAAACAATGAAAAAAGGTCTTTTGACCTAGCAATGCACCTATTTTCAACGAATGATTTAGTTGGAACACACAACAAAAAAAAGCTTCACTTGTCAAATCAGCCTATAGCACTTAGTATTTCAGAACAAACATCCACAAAACCAAACATCGACATCGATGTTGACCAACTTCCCCATGAACTCCTCCTATGTAGAAGCCAATGCATCATGCTAACTACAAACCTATGGATTCAGGCAGCCCTTGTAAATGGTTCTCTTGAAGAGGTCTTAGATATTGTATATACATAAAGCTCTAAACCACCTAATTTACCATTATATGTAGTAGTAAAATTTGATACTTACAATGGCCCACCTTGGAACGTAGACGCTCCAACAACTATTCCAATAGCACCAATATCTCTAGGTAACCATAGACAGTTACCACTATGCATGGCATGGGCAATTACAATACACAAATCCCAAGGATTAACAATCGAAAGAGCAACTATCGATATAGGTAAAAAGGAAAGACAAAGATTGACTTTTACAGCTATATCTAGAGTTAAATCAATACAAGGACTTAGGATAGAACCATAGTTTTCCTTCTATCGATACTCAAGAATGAAGAATAATCCATTCACAATTATCAAGAAAAAAGAAGAGCTTTGACTACATCTCATCTCATTATAATGAGTATAGGTACACAATAAAAAATACCTCTCTCAATACATTGTATTTGTTTACCTTACTCCTTACCATATTAATACATTACATTTTACTATTTCTATACTTACACCACACTTGCAATCACATGCAGGTGGATGTTCCACATTCGTATACTCTTGCAACGGTTGCTTCAGTATAGCTACTAGTATTTACTTCCACCCCAAACATAATCACCCTTTTTTTCAAATTTTGCAGTTTGCATAAAACCATCATTGCACTAACAAATTGGGTTGCCGAACCTGTTCTTAGATTGTGTAGGCTATTATAACAAAAGAAAAACACAAAAAAGATATTCCAATTCATCCAATGCCAACACATGGACCCATCAAATACAGACAACCAACATAGATGAAATTGTTGCAGAACTTACATTCACTTTTCAATATCCACGTAAGTAATACAAAAACACTATAAATTCCCATAGCATAATTAAAGTTACTGCAAATATTGCTATGCATATAATTACATTGTTTTATTTTTATTACCATCTTCACATAATATAAATAATTATTTCTATATTTACATCTAAAATTCATCGCATGCAGGTGAATGCTCAAAATTCGTATACTTCTAAAACAACTAGCAGCAACGAAGATCCAACACCAACAATCACTTCTCAACCAAAAGTTGAACGACAAAACTGAATACTTTATTCCAAAGTATAATGAACATATTTTGCCAAACTCTACCAATGGTCATTTTCAAATCCACTTCTAAAAAATGCATCCTTACAATTGATCCATGTCAAGAACATGAACCAAAGCATATTGAAGACAACAACATCCAAAAACAAGATCAAGTGTCCAATCCATACAAGATGTCACAAAATGATGACCATATCCATATATCACCTACTCCTCCCTCTACCCATGAGATGCTTACTCCCACTGCACATGTAGATGTTCTTCAAAAAAAAAAACGTCTCCTACCCTAAACATCATTATCAATGAGCAAGAGTCCTCTACTCTTAAATTCCTAGTTATAACTCAAAGCAAAGAGGATCCAATAGAATTTCATAGCAATTCATTTTATACCAATTAAAGAACCCAACCATTGAAGTGATAACTCTACAACACTAGCAGGAACTTTGTCTAGTGCAACACCCACATAGGGAGAATGAAGGGTCCTTATGATAAACCCGCTATCAATGCTACAACTATACATATAATTAAACATCATCCACACATCATGCCACCCACAAATTGTGCCCAACCACATGAGCATAACATTTATCAAAGAAATTAACAAATGATTGAGGTGGACAAATAAAATGCAAAAGGATACCCAAAAATCAAAAATAAAATCATCCCTATCAACCACCATTTTTCAAAGAAATAATGGTGGAAAAGCAAGAGGGGAAGGTCATCCATCAAAAAAGTCCACAAGTACACAATAAAGCTTCAATAGCGGCCCACAATATATATGAAAATAATTGTCCCAATCAAATCTCCATATCCACCCACCATTGCAAATCCTCCCAAGTTTGGAAACCCAAAGATTCCAAACTATGAACCAAACAATCTACATCTCATATCACTCAAAGTACTCCACCATCAACTTTGACATCCATGATATCCAACTCTCACATAAACTGTGTGTTGACAGCAACTCTTTATCATAAGGACTCTACTAGCTCCCTATTGCAATGTACGCATCTAGATGATGTTAACTCCTATAGTACTCTATTGAAAACCACTAATGGTATCACTTTAGGCCAGTACCATACAAAAAATCCAACAAACAAGAGTCATGTATGTAATGAAACATCTACATGCGCCAAATCAGGTATAAGCATCTCATCCCATCCAAAATAAATCCAGCACTCCATCCAACTAATCCATAAAAAAATCCATACATCCATGAACCATCTATCAAATGAATGCTCACCCATCGCCATCCATATTCCAAATCATCTTGATCTTGGTCAATTTTAAGTTTACACTTTACACTTGCTTTTGGTAAATTTCTTGACATGGGTCATTATCACTCATCGTACCCACCATTATCTTAGCCATCAACTATTATCCAAATGACCATCCTCAATCCAAATTAGTTTTCTTACCACAACATAATCCCTACCTTCCTTTGCATTCCTAAAATATTCATTCATCCATTCATTTACCCATGCATCCACCCATGGACCTATATCCACCAACTCATGATACAGATTTATAATTATATTATCCCATCTTAGTTTATGCATACAAAGATTCAAACAAGATTGTATATATTTGGGAGTATGAAAATTGTAACATTTACTATACAATTCATACAAAATTGTATAGATTTGACACTATAGTTATTCTCCCTGCTTACTGTATATATTTTACAATATGTTTTGTCATCTATGTCTTAAGCTAATTTCAGCATTCAACCCGACTATTGAACAAATTGTACGTTTACTTCTTTACTTTGACAAACAAATGGTTATACAACCATTATCTTTTTCGTAATGTCTATTTACTATTGTCAAATTTAATATTTGCTTGTTCTGCTATTATACAAACAATATTGTACAACTATTAATTTACACTCTAATCCCATTAATACTTCACTATACTTTTCTATCGGCATAACACTTGCACCCCTCTGGTGCAAGTGCTAGTTTAATAGTTTTTGTAATTTGGTCATAAAACATTGAGACTTTAATATTTCAGAAACTAGGAGGTGGGTTGACGTGAAAATTGCCCATATTCATCATAACATTATCAGGATCATTGCCATAAAATGGATTTGCATTAAATTTCACATATTTTTAAATTTAATCATTTTTGCAATTTTTTCCAATGCCCATAGTTAGTTTCAAGTACAAATGGAACAATGCATAAATATTCTTCAATCTGGTACTGGATATGAAATTTGACATCATTAAAAAAATTGATCAAGTGAGATACTGATGTTTTGAGAAAGGTTTAATAAATTGTGTCAATAGAATGTAGCTCAACTACTTATGAAAAGGCTTTCGAATGATAACTTGACTATGTATACATTAGCCTAATAATGTGTTCAATGCAAAAGTTTAAAAATTGAGCTAGGTGAAAATGAGGGTAACATACCCAAGTTTGGAGAATAACTACAAATTCAAATGGGTAATATTCTCCAAAATAAGGAAATATCTAAAGTCAATTTTGAAACATTTGATTCAAAAAGAATTTGAACAAGGAAAATCAATCCTTGCTTATGGAATGGTCTTAAATATAAACTTTATAATTGACTTGCTTGTTAGCGTAGGTATTTGTTTTCATAGTATAGGTTTTTCCTATGCTTTTATTTAATCTTGTTTAGGTTAATAAATTGAGTATTAGTGTGAGTGGAGTGATTTGCTAACATCATCTACGGAATTGGAACTACTTTAGCTACTTGTTCAATTACTCTAAATCCATGATTATTACATTTCTTCGTGTTGGAAATGTACAGTGACCAATTGGGATTATTTTATTCTCGATATATTCTAACTTTTTGTGGCAATTGGAAATGATATGCCTCTAGAAGAATCATAAGTAGTTAGAGTCAAGTTATACATACTTGTAAATAATTTAAGAACCTTCCTAATTTTGGTGTATTCTTCACATTAATTGTATTTCCCATCTACTGCTCCCTTTCACATAGCCTACATACACTCTCCTAACTTGTATTTGTATATTCATGTATTCATGTAGCTTCATGATTTGAGATATCATAATTATATTTTACATTTTGGATCATTTACATTTCTCTCAGTGGATTCTAACTTTGTAATGTTGTATTGATCTTTGATCATTTATACTTATAGTTTTATAATTTCTATTTCTTGTACTGTATCTTAGGTTTTCATCTATTTTACAAATTCTAATATGGTATAAAAGCATTTGGTATAAGGTTAGAGAACTTTTATTTTCCTTATTTGAGAGATTCAAGAGGCCTATTCACTTTTTGCAAAGGTCTCCTAAAATTCCAATATGATCTTCTCTTACATCTTCAAATGATCTAGAGAACAAAAAAAATTAAGCTAAAAATTATTTTAACCCCTAAGATTTCCACTTGTATTTTCAAAAATCTAATCGATTATAACTTTTTAGTAATATTAGTAAAAAAAAGTTGTAAGTTCTATAATGTTCAAGGCTTAATAAAGTTATGATTGGATTTTGTTTCACCAAAAATAATAATTGGGTAACTTGTTTACAAACAAGGGTTTGATTGTTGCATTAGGAATGTTAATTTTGTTAGTGTAGGTTTTTTTATTTTCCTTATGTTAGGGGTATTTCTTTTTTCCTACACATTATTTAAGCTTGCTTAGGTTTATTAGGTGTAGTTAATATGAGGACACGTGGCAAATTACATCAGCTACATGTGTCACTTTCCCACACATGGGTAGTTGAGTTACACATCCTCTTTTGGCTTATTGTGCCACCTTTCATAACCACTATTTTGTTTTTACCTAGGTAGGTTATGGAGTAGTTGGGTTTCTCACCCTATTTTGGCTTTATGTGCCACCTCCTCTTTTTCTTCACCTCCAGAGGTTATGCCACATGTTTTTTCATTTACCAAGTAGGTGGTAACCTCCCTCCTTTTCTGGGTAGTAGGAGTTAATGCACCTCTTGGATGTATTTGCCCTTATTTTTCTATATATTGAGCACTCTCCTCTCACCTACACTAGTTTGGCTTGTTTGGTGATCACTTGGTGAGAGTATTGAGAGCATTGTACAAATTCTCTTGCCTTGTCTCTATTTTTTCTCTCATTTCAGATTTCTCTTCATTTTGTTATTTTGATCTTTGATTATCTATTGAGTGGAGTTGCATGTGATCTATGATTGACATCAAATCCTAGCTCAGTTCTCTCTTCTCGCAGAATCTAACATGGTATCAGAGTCGTGTTGTCGGGTATAGTTCATTTTATTATCTGATTTTTTTTTAGAGATTTGAGACAAATAGAGAGCTAATATTTTCTCAAAAAACCCATTATGCTCTTCTCTTGCATCCTCAAGTGATCTAGAGAATCAGAATAGTTTAAGAGGAAAATAAGCATATATTTAATCCGGTTTATATACATCTATTCCTATGAGATTTGGGTGATTTACAGCTTTTTGGTTATATTGGAGGCTTTTTTCAGAATTTCTAGAGAGTCCAGAAGGTTTGAGAAAGTCAAAATTGACTTTTATTTCACCAAAATTAGAGATTGGAGGATACAGTAAAAAATCAGAGTTAAAAACTTGAATTTTTTGCTGGAGTTGTTTTCATTTTGGCTTCATAATTCTAGCTTCCACTCGTTTTTAAGAAAAATAATTTCTGGGTTTTATTTCCAAGGTCGAAAAACCATCTAGGTAGTCATTACTTTTTGCATTCAATTTTGCAGAAATCAAATTAGAAGAAGGCGTGAGTCATTCATCATAAGCAGATTTTGCATTTTTCCTCAAAAGTGCATAACTTTTGCCTCGGGTGTCAGACTTTCGCAAATAAGTACTTGACAGAAAACTATAAATGAGAACTTTCCATCCACAAAGGTTTTATGAAAAAAAAATTCCTTTTTCTATCAAATATTGCAAGTTGAATTTGTTGCATTTTTTTATCTTCAATAAGTTATATCTTTCACTTTTGTAATCCATTTTTCAAAAATGAAAAGGTGTTGGAAAGATATTGAAGAGTAAAACACGGCTACAAGGTTATTTTTTCAGATTTTATTTGAAAATTAATTTGTATCAAATAATATAATTTTTGCCATTAAAAGGCCTTAAAAGCCTTGTAATCTGGAAAAGCCTTGTAAAAGCACTAATCATGAAGTGCCAACATTGTAATATTTGGGGGGTGTTTTTTGAGACTAGTGGAAAGGGGGGGTGTCTTGTTTGTCTTCTTTCTTCGCACTTTTTCTTCGTCTTTGCAATATTCTTTTCTTTTCTCATCGGTGCATCTACAGTTCTAGTTTTAAGTCCATATAATTATTTTGAATGGAAATCTAAGATCATAATATGTCTAAAAAGACATGGATATCATCATGTAACAATGGGACTTGAAAATGAACCACAAGATGATGCAGAAAAGATTAAATGGTTTAACAAATATGATGAAGCTTTTGGTACTTTGTGTATGTCAGTATCTCTAGACCTACTTTTTCATATTGAGTCTGCTAAAACACCAAATGAAGTGTGAACCACTTTGGAAACACTCTTTGGTAAGCAAGATGAGTTAAGAGGTCATCAATTGGAGAAAAAACTCATAGGGTTGAGTCCTAATTTTGACACCATACAGGACTTCTTCACAAAATTCAAAGTTGTTAGATTCCAATTGGAATAGTGTGGAATCAGGAAGGATGATAAGCAACTGATCTTGAGTATTATTTCTAAGCTTGGTCCTAACTACTCCATATTTGTTTCTACATTCTATGCTACAAAATGTGCCCTAGGTTCCACATTTAAAATGCCTTCTCTTGATGAATTTGTTGCAGAACTCACTAGGGAGTAGGATAAATTGGTTCTAACGGGTACAATTAAACCCTCTAAGTCACATGCCTTGGTTATTAATCAAGGAACAAAAGAAAAAAAAGGGTCTAACAAGCAAGATAAGAAACAAAAGAACCAAGGAGAGAAGAAGAAAGATCAAAAAATTGTTATTTCAAAAGTAGATAATCAGACCTCTTCATCAAAAGGTGAAAAAACTAAGGAGAAGGTCAAGTGTTCTTATTGTAAGAGGCCTAGCCATGATGAAAATAAATGTTTAAAGAAACTAATTGACCACCTTTCACGTCTTCTAGAAAAGAACAATATCAAGGTGCTTGATTTAGTCAAACAGAGTTCATCAGAAGGTTCTTCTAAGGACACAGAAAAAATTAAGGGGAAAGGAAAGGGAAAGGCCCTAGTTGTTGATGCTTCACAACTAGAGCCTTGGATCATTGATTCAGGTGCTTTGCACCACATGGCCAAATTAGAGGATAATTTTACCTCTTTAGAGCCATGTTCTATGCCTACCATACTTATGAGTGATGACACTCCTATTGAAGTGCATGGGAGAGGGTTTGTTGATGTGGGTGAAGTAGATCACCACTCCAAACTATATCAGTTTTCTCACTTTGTTCCTAACTCTCCTTCGACGGTCTTACTCATGCAGATGAGGTGATTTTTTTATGGCATCAATGGTTTGGCCACTTGAACTACCGTTACTTGTAGTAGCTCAGTCAACATGACATGGTTTTCAGGTTTCCTTCAATTCAATTTTTGGATGGAGTTTTCCAGGGATGCATTCTTTGTAAGAATCCTAAGGAGAAATATGATAAAGGCAAAGCATGGAGAGCTACAAATCTATTGGAGTTGGTACATAGTGACTTGGTAGGACCATTTCCACAACCATCTTCCAGCAGGGCTAGATATGTCTTGACATTTATTGATAACTTTTCTAGATACACTTGGGTCTATTTTCTCAAACAAAAGTCTGAGGTCTTTGACCATTTTCTAGATTTCAAAGCTTTTGCGGAGAAACAATCTGGGAAGTTCATCAAGATTTTGCGTACAACTAATGGGGGAGAATATGTTAACAATCAGTTTGAGTTGTTTTGTGCTTCAGAAGGAATCAATATGCAGCACACAATTTCATATAGTCCTCAATAGAATGGTGTCACAAAATGCAAGAATAGATCCTTGAAGGAGATGGAAAATCGTATGGTACACTCCAAATCTTTGGCACCTTAGTATTGGGTAGAGGCCATCGACTATGTGTATTACATCCAAAACCAAGTTGCTCACAAAGTTGTGAAGGGGGTAACTCCTTTTCAAGCTTGGACAGGTTGGAAACCCACAGTTGGGCACTTTTGAATGTTTGGTTCTCTTGCATGGGCCCATATTCCAGCAGAGAAACACAAGGCTATGGATTTGCAAAGCAAGCCTTACATATTTGTTGGATTTCTAGATGATGTCAAAGGTTATATGCTTCTCCATCCCACCACTCATGAGTTGTTCATTGAAAGGAGTGTTTATTTTGAGGAGAGCTCTTCTAGTTCTTCTCCTACCACTTCTCCATCCACTATCGCATTAGAGACATTGTATCATGATGACAATTCTTCAGAGGATATTAATCCTCCTAATATTGATGAGGAGACTTATTCCTCCACTTCAGATGGTAATAGTGGTGATGAAGATTCACATTCCTCTTCTAGTCATCATTTAGAGGTTGATGATTCTCCTCCAGATTCTCTAGCCTCAATACCTCTTTGGGCTAGACAAACATTAGACTCAGCAGGTGATTGGGTTGGTAATCTATCAAACATAAGAAGAACATGATCACAATTTCAACAGGCTCCATATCTCTTTGTTGCTTCATCTTCTGATCTAGAGTCTTTTTTAGAAGCTTCTGGTATTCCTAAGTGGGATGCTACAATGCAAGAAGAGTTCAATTCCTTAGAGAGGAATCACACATGGGATCTAGTTCCTCTCCCTAAGTGAAGAAATTTTTTTAGATGCAAGTGGATCTATCTGACAAAATTTACAGTAGATGGGTCAGTTGATAAGCACAAGGATCGCTTGGTAGCAAAAGGATTCTCCCAAGTTCCCTGGATTGACTACTCTAAAAATTTTACACCAGTTGCTAAGATGAATTCCATCTGACTTGTCCTTGCTATAGATGTAGCACATCATTGGGAAGTTCATCAAATGGATGTGAAGATTTCCTTTCTTCATGGTCACCTTTAGGAGGAAATCTACATGGAGCAACCATAGGGGTTTGTGTAGGATCCTTCACTTGTGTGTAGGCTTCAAAAGTCTCTCTATGGCCTTAAACAGGCTCCTCGAACTTGGTATGCCAAGATGGACTCCTTCCTTCTGATAGTTGGGTTCAAATGATGTCATTTTGATCCGAACGTATACATTTTGTAGCAGGATGACACTCTCACATTCTTGATTCTCTATGTTGGTGACTTATTGATCACAGGGAGTCACTCATCCACCATCAAGATGATGAAAACTACTCTACATGATATATTTGTAATGTTTGACTTAGGTATTTTTCCTTACTTCTTGGGGATTGAGCAATCAATCATCTTCAATCATCTTCCTTGGAAAACCCAAGTATGCACTTGATATTCTCTCCAGATTTCGCATGGCTAACTGTAAGCCTACACCAAATCCATTTATGTTAAGGGTCAAACTTTAGGCTAAGTGTTCTTCACCCTTGGTTGATGGCACTTTGTACTCACAATTATGGGATTTAGTATGTAGCGGGCATGGATATTGACTTGGTGGGACACACAGATTTAGATTGGGTAGGCGATTCTCAAGATCGCAAGTCTACTTCAGGGTATTGCTTCTCCCTTGGTTTTAGTCCAATTTGTTGGTTGAGCAAGAAGCAATCTGCAATTTCTCTTTCATCACTAAAGGTTGTGTATTGAGGGGAAGTTAATGCCACCATTGAGGCTATTTGGCTTCAGAATATTCTCAATGAATTCAGTATTTTAGTAGAAAATCCAATAGTCATCTTTTGTGATAATTAGAGTGCAATACATATCTCAAGGAATCTAGTTCATCATCAAAGGACAAAACACATTGAGATTCATATGCACTACATTCAGGAGCTAATTTAGGAAGGCATCATTGATCTTAAGTATTGTTCTACATCATAGCACGCTACAGACATCTTCACCAAACCCTTCACACAAAGAAAGTTCCTTCATCTGCTAGCTTTGCTTGGGGTACGACATGTGTCTACCTCAGGAGGGGCTTCTTAGTCCTTCATGTTTCTCTCTCTATTTCGGGGGGCTATTCCTCTTATGGGGGGATTATTCTTATGGGGGGATCTCTATGTACATGGGTACATAACATGGCTTCATTTTTCGGGACCCATCTTTTCACCCACCTAAGCTACACTTAAGGGGGGGTGTTAGTGTAGGCTTTTTATTTTCCTTATGTTAGGGTTATTTATTTTTCCTACATATTATTTAAGCATTCTTAGGTTTATTAGGTTTGGTTAATATGAGGACACGTGGCAAATTACATCAACTACATGTGTCACTCTCTCCCACACATGGGTAGTTGAGTTACACATCCACTTTTGGCTTGTTGTACTACCTCTCATAACCACTATTTTGTTTTTACCCAGGTAGGGTATGGGGTAGTTGGGATTCTCACCCTCTTTTGGCTTTATATGCCACCTCTTATTTGTCTTCACCTACGAAGGTTATCCCACATGTTTTGTCATTTACTACGCAGGTGATAACCTCCCACCTTTTATGGGTAGTAGGAGTTAATGCACCTCTTGGATGTATTTGCCCTTATTTTTCTATATATTGAGCACTCTCCTCTCACCTTCACTAGTTCGATGATCATTTGGTCAGAGTATCGAGAGTATTCTACAAATTCTTTTGCCTTGTCTCTATTTTTTCTCTCATTTCAAATTTCTCTTTATTTTGCTATTTTGATCTTTGATCATATGTCAAGTGGAGTTGCATGTGATCTACGACCGACATCAAATCCTGGCTTGGTTCTCGCTTCTCGCATAATCTAAAAAAAATTCCAAGACATTCTCAAGCCAAATGGACCCTTCTCAGATATTGCAAAAATCCCTACTTTCATATAAACAATTTCCATTTTGATGCAAGAAAAAAATTTGGGGCAATTTTTTTCAAGAGTTGTATAGCCCCTATGTAAGTGATAGCACAACACCCAATGGTAACAAGACCACTACCACAGTGCTTTCCAACAACGAAATGGACCTTTATTCCCCACCAGTAGGCTTTACAACCCCATCTATAGTACTCTTAAGTGGCAACACCACTAGGTAGACCAACCACCTCTTTGCATCCCATACTCCACTCTACCATGAGTGGTGCCTCCTTTTACCAACACTTCAACTATGCTCCAAGTAAAAAACCATACATCCCCTTAGAAGCAATTTCCTACACAAAAGGGTAATTTTGTTTTGAAAATAAGTATTTTGACATCCAATGATAGTTTAAGGCTATTCTTATGGCATTTTTAAATCACGAGGAAAATCTAGAATATTTTGGTTATATCTTACTTTTGTGGTTGATGAAGTCAATGTGATATCAACATATTATTACCTCCTCCCCAACTCCATCTCCAGTGGAAAATTATGATTACAACTTGATTTTAGGCCATAACTTAAACATATGAGCTCCTTTTCAAGAGCATTTTTCTATTTTTGCTATTTTTTCACTCTTTATAGTGGTATATGTGTTTTCTAATTTTTATGTATGATTTTTTATCAAATTTGTATATTTTCATAAGTGGTAGTACACAATTCTCATTTTGAGAAAAAGTAAAGTTCCATTCGACTAGATAGGATTCTTTTTTAGGTACAAGTTTTTTAATTCCATGGTTTTTTTAGTACTTCACAATGGTGTTGTTAGTTACTTGATTATGTTTTAAAACTGTACTTTTAACATTATAACCTATTTTGAGCATTTGTAAATCATTGAAATCAAGTCCACTTTGTGTTCCTTGCTACTATGAATTGTGCTTTCACTAATTATAAAGTACTAAATCATTTTTGTTGGGACACCATTTTATCAAAATAGTAATAGGGGGTGCTCTTGTGTTATTTCCTTTTCACACACTTTATTTTCTACATTATGAGGTTGTTGCATCATGGACCAAAGTTTAATTCCTCTCCTCAATCTATACAACTATTCTTACTTAAATCTAAAATTTGTTTCTTAATAACATTAGAATTGTACAAATAATGGGTATAGAGGTAGAACCTACTCATCTTTATAAAAAACTAAGTAGTTTAATAAATGCCATGTATCTTATTTTACTTTGCATTTGATTGTATCTCTTGATCTTCTCTTGCATATTCAATCCTTAAATACTTCTAATGAAATTTAGTCTGAATTGGACTCTTTGTTTGGGGCTCAACATTCAATGAAAATCCATCAATTAGAAAATGGGCTCATTAGTTTCAACGCAAGCAATTTCAACATTATTCAAGACTTCTTCAAATTCATATAACTAAGATTGCAAATAAAATAATATGGAATTGAAAATGATGATGAACAATTGGTCTTCAATAGTCTAAGTTTGGTTTTGACAATTCGTTCTTTTTCTACCTTTCATACCACCAAGAATTTTCTAAGAACTCAATTCACTATGTTATCTCTAGATGACTTTATCACCTCTCTCGCTATGAAATAAAATAAGCTCATCTAGATGGGCACTCTCAAATCCTCCAAGTCTACTACATATGGTTGTTTCACCCTACTACACATAAGTTAACTCATGAAAAGGACTTTTCGCTCTGAGAAGAGCTCTTCAAATTCACCATTGACACTTCTCATCCTTCCTCATTCACATTAGACTCACTTGGGCTAGATGACAATTCTTTGAAGGATTCAAATCCACTTAGGCAGGGACTTAATGATGAGGAATATTTTTCCTCAACTTTTGATGTTGAGAGTGATGATAGGCATTCACCTGCTTCCCCTCGCATTCATCATTCAAAGGTTCATAAATCTCCTCTTGATTCTCTAACTTCAATTCCACCTTGGACTCGACAAAGAGTGCAAGATACAAGCAATTGGGTTGATGATCCACTAAACTCTAAGAAAACACATTGACAAATTCAAAGTCTTTTAGATTTTTTCTTAGTTATTGCTTCTAACTCAATGATTTTAGGAGGCATTAATTTCTCCTAAATGGAGTGGCATTATGCATGAGTATAATTCCTTGATTTGCAATCACACTTGGGATCTTATCCCCTTTGCTACGCAAAGAAAAAAAATTGATTCAAGTGGATCTATCAAACAAAATTAATAGCAAATGGTTCAATGGATAAGGCATGAGTTTTTTCTAGGTTCTTGGCATTGATTACTCTAAGACCTTTCCAAATTTTGTAAAGAAGAATTCAACTCAACTCATACTTTTATGATTCAACACATTGCTAAGAGGTTCACCAAATGTTCATGAAGAGTGCATACTTTTATGGAGACCTTGAGGAGGAGTTATACATTAAGTGCCCATAGGGCTTTCTAAAAGATTCTTCTTTGGTTTGTAGATTGAAAATATATCTGCCTTCAAAAAGATTCATCAAACTTGGTATGCCAAAATAGATTATTTCCTTCTCACATCAAGGTTCTCTCAATTTCATTTAGATATGTAAATCTCAATTTTTCAATAGGAGTATTCTCTTCTCTTTTTGGTTCTCTATGGTGATGACCTATTGATCACGAGGATTTCATCCATTACAATAGTGAAAATGCCCTCCATGATTGGTTTTTGATGACTGACTTGAGCTTGTTCAATTATTTTCTCAAGATTGAGATATCTCAACAACTTCTAAGATCACCATTGCATATTCCAAGTATGGTATTATTTTCTCTAATGATTTCACTTGGTCAACTACAAGCCTGCTCTAACTCTTTCTTTTTAGATTCAAATTTGAGGTTCAATTTCCTTCACCTTTGGTTCATGGCACTTTGCATCAATTGGTTGGGAGCTTTATTTATGACTCATATGAGGCACGATATTAATAGGATGTAGGCATGGTCACTTATTTTATGGAGGAGCCCCATGAGTTGCACTAGAAGGCAATGAAGCATATTTTATATTACAATTAAAAGTACTCACTATTTTGGAATTCACTATACAATTGATATTGATATCAAATTGGTGGGTTATGCCACAAATGAGGTTGTTTGGATTCAACATACTCTCTTTTAGTTTTCTATCCAACTTAGAAAACTATCAATCATATTTTAGGACAATTGGAGTGCCATTCAAATTTCACAAGACCTAATCAATTATCAACAAACCAAACACATAGAGGTTCACATACACTACATTTGAGAGCTTATAAATGGACAAGTAGTTGATCTTCACTATTACCCAACTTCTAAGTAGGTTGTTGGCATCTTCATAAAACTCTTCATAGAAATAAATTATCCTCATCTACAAGATTTGTTGGTGTGAAAGCCTTTATTTTCTAGAGGCTTCTTAGTCCTCTTTCTACTTTGGGGGAGGGAGGCGGGGAAGGGGGGTGGATGGCGTTTCGTCTCTCTATTTGAGGAGTTGTGGGAGTTCTCTTTTTTCTTAGTAGGGCTTCTTCCCTTTAGGAGAGAATTATATGTGCATATACCTCATTAGGATTCATTGGTTGAGACCCATCTTAGAACCAACCTAAGCTACACTTAAAGGCAAGTGTTAGTGTAAGTTTTTATTTTTTAAATATATATCTTTCATACACTTTTATTAAACCTTTCTTGGTTTAATAAAGTGAGTATTAATGTGGACACTTATGACTTGATTGATAAGACAACAAACTATTTTACAAGGAATACAAACTATTAATCCTACAAACTCTCAAAGCCCCATTAGGTTGCAAAAATTTATGTTTCCTACTCATGCTCCAACTTAGATAGATAGCCTTCATTTGGATACCATTAATGAAACATTGCACACATTTAGGGACTGTGAACACAAGATATGTAAAGGCAATGGACGACAACATCAATTTTTGAAGAAATCAATATTGAGGGAAATTCAAGTATAGGTTCAACTATATAAGTATAACCATATGTAAACAATATCTCAAGTGTCAATTCTAAGATAAAATGTATTGTTTAATTATGTCTAAAGTTTAATATTGCATAAGTGACTTTGAATGCACATACCATTTTGAGATATTAATTTTATTTCTCATGATTTCCTAGCAATTATTAAGCAATTTATAAATATGCAACATTAACATTCTAAAAAGGATGGAACTTAGAGTAAATCTCGCAAAGTTGTACAATAGAGCTAAAGCATTTTAACTCTTAAATTTTGAAAATAGTAAAACTTTGTATCAAAACTTTGAGTCTCCATTTGTTGTTAAAGTTGTATCTTTTCTTATACTGACATAGCTATTATTATTTCAAAATTCTTCTTTGCAACCTATAGATTTGATCGTAAGTGTATTCACTCATTGCAAAGTAAATATTGTTGTGTGGGTTTTCCAAACTCCATTTTCTATTCCACAAAGTCTCCATGGGTCATTAACATACACAACAACAAAAATTATCTTGTAAAGTGTATAATTTTTGAATCATTTGCAATTTTGATTTTTAATAAAAATATCATCTTGAGGGATTTTTACCTCAATAATTATTATAGATTAGCAAGTGCAATTCACCCCATCAGCAGTACTTCTTGGTGCTCACAATCTTTTGTCAATGAATCTATAGAATTCAATGAAGGGTCCTCAACTATTTCCTCATTATTGTCTATGTCAATCCAAATGATATCGAGAATCAATAGATTTTTTCTTTGTGTGATAGTTATCATCCTTGGTTAATTGTTAACCCTCTAACTACCAAAGTCAACCATAGTGTATCATGTATTAGGCCAACATTTAAAAAAATATAATATTGGATTTAATTTGTACATTAGGATCACCCTCACCCTTCTATTTAGGAAATTCAAGAATCTCAATAACTAGGAAGTATAAAAGTCATCTCCTAAGAAAGTGGGGCAATATAAGGTATGTAAGTGAAAAAAAAAACAAGAAAATCATTATTTGGATTTAAAGGTACTTGTTAGGGAGGTATCACCATAATTATGTGGTGAGAATGAATGATTTTCTCAACATGTTGACTACCTTCTAAGGTTTGAACACATTCAACAAGTGTGATATTGAGAGAATTAATTGTACACTGTGGGATCCATGAGAAGTCCCTACACTTCGTTGTGAAACTTGCATGGTTGCGTTTAACTTGTCTATAATGATAGAGTACTATTAAGTAGGGATTTTGTGATAGGATTCTATGAATTGATAAGTGTGGGATTTTTATGGTATGTTCAAGGTAAATGGCTTCCCTAAACCTCGTGCTATCAATCTTCTCCCTCTTTTGTTGGATAAACTCAATATAGATTCAGCTTCATGGTCGAAATTCTAAGGATAGATGTGAGGTGTAGGAAATATTTTCAACAACTTATTAGCCTTACTCATGTTAATGTCATTATAATTGTGTTGGCTATGACAGGTATGTGACAATATCATGTTAACCATCTAGGGTGATAAGACTTTCTCTTGGATTTTTCTAACATTCATGAAAGGTAATAGGAAAGTAAGTGTAATCCCTCCCATACTCAATATGAATCTCTCAATTTGAGCTCCCTTTGAGGGAGGGTTGATCATTCGAGGTGTAAACCAAAGTCTTGAGAGAAAATTTCTCAAACCTAAACATCTACATTGGTTGCAAGCATCCAAGAACAAATGGAAGAACAGCGATGTGAATGAAAATAAGAAAATAAAGGATCAACAAAATAATTTAACCTTGACATTGGATCTACATACACTTTTCATGCATAGAAAACAACACATTATCTAGTAAACCTAAGTTCTTGATATTGCAAAAACACGGGTTGAAAGATGATAGAAGATGTGAAAAATGCTCTTTGGACATGGGTGGTTGTTCTAAAATATTTTTCTATGATGTTGATCCCTTACTTTCCAAGGAGATTTAGATTCTTGGACAATGATATCTAGAGCATCAAATTAGTGGAAAGGGGTGGAGATATGACCCAATTGGAATTGTTAAACATCAGTCTCATTTCAAAAAGCTTCAACAAGCTCTAATTACTACACAAGGGACACTTCAAACCTCAAGCTAATATTTCATTAAATCATAATATGAGACGACATAGAGCGACAAGATTGGAGTCCTAAAGTTTACTTGGGTGTAGACTATTGAGAATTAGGATGAAAATTTACAGTGAAAACATGTAGATAATTTCATGCATCCAAATAAACAAATAGTAATAAATTATAAATGAAAATATATTACAATATAAATGCAAACCATAACTCAAGAATTACGTGGAGAAACCCTCGCAAGAAAAAAACTCCACACCCAAAGAGATCCAAGACTTGTATTAATTCTTCAAATGAGATACGTCAGTACAACTTCTCTCTTTGAATCACTACAACACTTCATTGCTTCAACAACCTATAAAATAACTTGTTTTTCCTTCAACTCAAGCACTAAATATATAGGCATGAGAGAAACCACGAATCACAAATGGTTTCTAAAACCATTTAGGCATAAATCACAAAAATGAGAAACTTCCTCTTCCAACTTGTGATTTAATCCGCCTTTTAGTAATGTGCTCATGCAAACTAAAAAATCTTCTTTGTCTTCTCCAAGCTCACATTTAACTTCCCCTATTTCATGCTCTTTCTAATTTGACAACTGAAAAACACTTTACAAGTTGTCATAGTTGCATTTAGCAACTTTCATGGCAATTAAAAGATAATTACAAATTGTCAATTAATAATTAAATACAAATATGGTCAAAGCAAGGTTGAGACATTCTCCCACTTGTCGAACACCTTGCAAAAAGCATAAAGGGAAATTGAATAAATCAAGTTTTAGAAGTAAGGCCCATGGCCTATGTGCACCAACTAAATTTTTGTGTGCTTACTGATTTAGTAAGAGAATCTGCAACATTCTCTAAAGTGTCTACATTATGTAACATGACTCTACCACCCTCAACCATTTCTCAAACAAAACAATATTTAACATCTATGTGCTTCATGTGGGCATGATACATTGGGTTTTTAGCCAAACAGATGACAATTTGACTATCACATCTAATTCTTACTTGTTTACACTAAAAGTCAATACCTGAACACAATCTATCTAACCACACTGCCTCTTTACAAGCATGTGTTACAACCATGTACTTTGCTTCTATAGTGGAAAATGCAGTTGTAGGTTGCCTTTTGCTCATCTAGCTATCTACTCCTCCAAACAAAGTAAAGACATAGCCACTTGTTGACCTTATGCAATCTATGATCACCGAAAAAAATTGAATCAACAAAGTCATGCAAATCAATCACCCTACTCATATCATAAGATCCATGATAACAAATGCAATTGTTAGAAGTTCCACGTAAATATCAAAAAACTTTTTTCACATAAGTCCAATGCTCTTTACCAAGATTTGGCATATATCTACTAAGAAATCCAAGTGCTTGGGAAATATCAAGTTTTGTATAAATCATAGCATACATAAGGCATCCTACAACACTAGCATATGGAACTTTATACATCTCTTCAAGTTCCTCATCTATTTTAGGGCATTGTTCTAGAGATAGTCTAGTGCCAACTAGAAAAGGAATACTAACTGGCTTACAATCATGCATGACAAAATAGTGTTAAAATATTTCTTTTGATATAAACATAAAAAAAAATAACCTGATCCCTATTGATTTCCATACCCAAGATATATTTCGCAACCACTAAATCTTTCATATCAAATGTACCAGATAATTGACTCTTAAGTTCCCTAATCATTCTCTTATCATTTCCTCTAAATAACATATCGTCAACATATAAGACAATGATTAGTAATCAATCATCAATTGATTTAAAATAAACACAATGATCTTCTTCACTTCTAATAGAGTCATGATTCAATGCAAAGGCAACAAATTTTTGATACCACATTCTTGGCGACTACTTCAAACCATACAAAGATCTCTTTAACCAGAAAACCAAGTGTTCTTGTCCCTTCACAATACAATTATCAGGTTGTTTCATAAATATTTCCTCATCAAGATCCCCATGTAAGAAAGTTGTTTTAACATCCATTTGCTCTACATCTAAATCAAAAGCAGCAACAATAAATAAAAGGAATCTAATGGTGGTTAGTTTAGCCACAAAGGAAAAAATCTCACCAAAATCCACTCCCTCAAGTTGGGAGTAATTTTTGCCACTTACCAAGCCTTGTACCATTCCAACTTACCATCCACTTTAAATTTCTTTTTAAATACACATTTGCTTCCAATGGCTTTCATCCCCTTAGGCATCTCAAGTAGATCCCATTTGTCACATTTGTCCAAGGCCTTTATTTCATCTTTCATTGCCTCTAACCAAGAATCAGGTTCATCTGAAGATAAGGCCTCTTTCACAGGTCTAGGTTCACTATCAATACAAAATAAAGCAAAAACACAACGAAAATTAGATGGACTATATCCATACCTATCAATAGGTTTATGTTGTATAGTATATCTTATAAAAGGTGTAACAAGATGCTCTGGTTGTTCCTCTTCATAATTCTCTTCTAATCCTTCTTCCTCACCTTCATGTTCATCATGTTGTTCTACATGTGCATCTTCTTGTGCTTGTTCTACTTGTGTATCTTTATGTGGTTTAACCTTAATATCAAAATGCACCATTTTGTTAGGCTTTACATGAGGTTGTTCATCATTTTTAAATTCCTTAAGCCCCCTGAAAATTATATCCTTAGAATATGACATTTTCATTGCTACATGATCTCAAAGCTTATAACCCTTAATGTTCTCACAATAACCCACAAAAACACATTTGTTAGCTCTGAAATCAAGCTTAGAATATATTTCTTTAGGAACTAAACATGTCTCACTACCAAAAACTCTAAAATGAGAAATTGATAGTCGTTTACCTGTCCATACCTCATAGGGAGTTTTATCAACAAGAGTAGAAGCAGGTGACTTGTTAACCAAATAACAAGCATTGTGAACTACTTCAACCCAAAAGTGTTGTTCAAGCTTTACACTACTCAACATGCTTCTAGCTCTATCCATTAAAGTCCTATTCATTCTCTACCACTCCATTTTGTTGTAGGGTTTATGGAGCTGATTTTTGCCTAACAATTCATGCATGCTTACAATAGTCCTCAAAGACTAGAGAAAAATTTGCCACCATTATCCATTCTTAAAACCTTTACTTTTCTATCTGTTTGTTTCTCAACAAGTGTTTTAAATTTTTTAAATATAGAAAAAATAGCAAATTTTTCCTTCAAAGAGTAAACCCATAAATATCTAGAATAATCATCAATAAAGGAAACATAGTAGTGAGACTTTCTGATAGATGGTACATCCACAAGACCACAAATATCACTATGAATTACCTTTGAAACTTGTTTAGCCCAAATACTTACATATTTAAATGATACTCTATGTTGCATTCCATACAAACAGTGTTCACAAAAATCAAAATCAGCGAAGGAACCTGACAAATCATCAACCATCTTTTTATTTATGAGGGTTTTAAGATCATTTTCACCAATTTGACCCATCATGTGGTGCCACAACTTACATGATACAAAGTTATCAATTACATTAACAGAGTTACAAAAAGTAAAAGCATCAAGTCTAAATAGGGTGCTACACCTATTACCCTTAGCTAAAACCAAATTCCCTCTACTTAACTTGCAACCATTCTTTTCAAAAGTAACACGCACCCCTGAATCATTCATTTTAGAAACAAAAATTAAATTTTTATCTCCCCTCGGCCTACAACTTTTCATGTGCTATTCTCCCCAAGGAAACATCCCCGCCATCATTAGTTGAATACATTGAAAACCATTCCTTGTGAGGAGTCATGTGGTAGGACACACCTGAATCTATTAACTAAGAGTCATCATAAGTCATATTAACATAAATAATAAAAGCATCAGTAGTTTCATCATCAAAGGATTTATTTGCAGAGGTATCATCATTATTATTATTTTTGTTCTTACATTCCTTTTTGAGATGCTCCTATTTACCACAATTTCAACACCTCAATCTACTCTTACCAAGTGTTTTTAACCTTCCTTTGAACATAGAAAGATCCTTAGAATTATCCTTTTCACCTTTCTTCTTGTCCTTATCTTTCTCCTTAGATCTACCTCATACATGCAATGCATCTTTAGACCCTCTAAGTCCTCATTTCCTCTAAAAGTAGAGTGTCAATAAGGGCGTCCAACTTTGAATCATCAAAAAAAGAACCACTAATTGCAACAATAAGATTATCCCAAGATTTAAGTAGTGAACATAATAATAAAATACATTTATCCTCCTCATCTATCTTTACATTAATTGACTATAATTGACTCAAGATTAGATTAAATGAATTCAAGTATTTTGCAATCAAGTCTCCATCATTCATTTTAACAGAATATAACTTTCTTTTCAAAAATAACTTGTTAATAAGACTCTTAGTTTTTCCATAATTCATATGCAAGTCTCATTAGAAACATTTAATAGAACAAAATCAAATAAACACAAACGAATAGTGTCACGAGCCTTTTTGTCTAATTTAATCCAATCTTCATTTGACACTCTCTGGTTTCTTCTTTTCAAGGTCCAACTGAGATGAGCTAACCATATCTCTATCACACTAAATCTGAAACTGCAAGAAAATACAACACACTCCCATTGCAACAAAAAACCCAATCAAACTCCAAGAAAGGCGTAGATAATTTTATGCATCTAAATAAACAAATAGCAATAAATCATAAATGAAAATAGATTACAATCTAAATGCAAAACATAACTCACAAATTACATAGAGAAAGCCTTGCAAAAAAAAACTCCACCCAAAGAGATCCAAGACTTGTATTAATCCTTCAAATAAGTTACATCAATACAACTCTCTAAATCACTACAACACTTCATTACTTCAACAACTTGTAAATTAACTTATTTTTCCTTCAACTCAAGCACTAAATGTATAGGTATGAGACAAACTACAAATCACAAATGTTTTCTACAACAATTTAAGCTTAAATCACAAAAACAAAAATCTTCCTCTTCCAACTTGTGATGTTATCCGCCTTTTATTAATGTGCCTGCAAACAAAATATCTTTCTTATCTTCTCCAAGCTCACATTTAACTTCCCCCTTTTAATCCTCTTTATAATTTGACAACTGAAAAACACTTTACAAGTTGTCATAGTTGCATTTAGCAACTTTCATGACAACTACAAGATAAATACAAATTGTCAATTAATTAAATACAAATATGGTCGAAACAAGGTTCACACATTAAAACCATAATATCAAACGACATGGAGCAACAAGATTGAAGTCATATAGTTTACTTGGGTGTAGACAAGGACAACCACGTAAATAGTAAAAATTGTGAAGAATAGAGCAGCTGATGTGAAATGTTAAAGAAATAAAAACCTGATTTATTGAAACAAAATATAAAGAAGCTTTAGTTGCAAGAAAAAAGATACTTCTTTATAACTTAAAACATCAACGTGATAGTCAAATAGTGTTCAAAATGAATTTGAATTATACTAAGTTCTTATGAATTAAGAAACAAGCTACACTCAATGGCAATAGATTTCGAAGTTATGGACAAGAATTTGGAAGCATATTCAAACAAATAATGGCATTGTTGACACCTATAACACACCAAACAAGTATGCTAATAAGACTATGAAGATCAGTCAAAATGGTAAGTACAGTGATTATAGCTTTAAACATCAATGTGATGTGCGAAATAGTGTTCAATATGAATTTGAATTTATACTAAAATAAGCTCCAATCATTCCAAACAATGGCAGAAGTTGTCAAAGTTGTTCATAACATAAATGACGAGGTTGACAACTAAGCGCACAAAACAAGAATTGAGTAAACTTGCACTCAAAAATGATGAAATTAGGTAATAAGAGTAATCAAGGTAACTGAATATAGTAAGTATAATGACCAGTGTTACCTTAAGAATGGATGAAATCAATTATAAAATGTGCAGAAACAAAAGAATAGTGTTGTACGGGCAATACAAATACTTGGAATAAAATGTGAACCTGCAAATCAACAAAGAAGAGAGAAAGCAAAAAGGTTAAGTAAAAATGAGCTTTAAACAACCACCAATCACTATGTGTGATACAAAAAACATACACAGTTCAATCCAAAAGCTTCCTCTAATCAACTTCATGAACTGTGGAAAACTCGTACCAACTATAACTACCAATCAGTTAAAAAAGTTAATAAGAAATGCTCGGACAATCAATGTCTATGAATGCTTGAATGTGTAAGATAGATATGAAATCTCAAACTAGTGAGCAAGACGAGTAAATATTAGCAAGATGATCAAATAGAGTTGCAATCAAGCGAAAATAATGCTGAAGGGTAAAAGTGTGAAGTTGATGTGTTTCATGCTAGCTCAAAAATGCAAGGGTGGTTTGGCAGAATGGGATTTATCCAAACACCTGCCATTCAAGCAGCGTATCACTGACATGGCTCTTGCATGGTGATAGGACATTGAATGACCCCCCTTCCAATTTAGATCAGTCATATCGTAGACTAGTATTATAATCAACAAAAATCTAAGTTAAAATTTGACAATTATATTAACTGAAAGATTAACCAACATAAATTCTTTGACCTTTCTATATGATATATAAAGAAAAAGAAAAACTAGATCGTCATGTTTTAAAAAATAAAGATAAAATAACTCGTGTTGGATTCTCCCATTTTGATAATAATTGTAACGCAACGTGGGCTTATAAGACTTTGCATCCACCAAAAGATTTTGCCAATTAAGAAGTATAACTTGTCAGGTGTTAGTCCCTCGGTTAGTATCATCTCTTGGAAGTGCATTTATTTTTGTAATAAAAATTGTATTGTGGTACCAAGTTCAATTTGAACATGAAATAGCACTGTATAGGAGTACACACTTAACGCCAAAGTCCTCAAATATCCTATTAGAAATCCACGATAAAAAGGCCATTACAGATTATCAGATACATTTTTCAGCTTCGTACAAACAAAACCATCAAGAGAAGTACATTGAAAATATTGATGCGTTGTGATACTATTTAGAAAACATTAACATTAATGCCAAACTAAAATGGCATCTGTAAGTTCCAACATGAAGAAATGCCAAAGACAACAGACCAGTAAGTTAAAAATTAAAGCTTTATTAAGAGGGGAAAAAGTAAAGGCAGTTGTTTAGGTCACTGGCAAGCAAGATACCAATTTGGTGTATGAGAATCTTACCCTACTCTCCCCCACCGTACTACCACCCCACAACTCTTCCCCCCAAAGCATTTCACAAGGGGATTGGTTTTTCATTTACCTTATATATCGCTCTTGGCTTTTTAATTCCAATAACCAAACAAAAATGTAAGCTTACAATCTTTATCATTCATCCTGACTTGCTTGCAAGCTTACTATAAAACAAGCATGAATTTTCCTACAACCAATAAGACATTAGTTGCCATTTAATGAACTGGCGAAGGGACTGCCCCTTAGGATTTCACAGAAATTTCAGAAGGTGGGTAATAATTTCCTATGTGGGAAAGCCAATTATCCTCTTTAAAAAATGGATAGGATGGGATTTACCAAGTAGAAAAAAAACCGTAAAATTTGAGTTGACAGGCTGCTGCTTGACAAATAGAAGATGAGCATAAATTAAATTTTCTGAAGGTTTACATGCAAACAACTAATTGTTCTTACACAAAAGCTTTGTTCTTTCATTTGTATAAGAGACACCAAAGTACACGTTTTGAATCCATTTTTCCCAAGATTTCCAACATTTGCCATAACCGCAGCCAATCTGTACTCTTGTATTGTTAAGGCCCCTGAAACCGACATTCAATGAGAAAAATGATAATCCCCAATACAAAATACAAAGAGCCAAAAACTAGACTATGCCGCTTACATAAATAGCATAATAATCTGTGTTGAAAGTGATGTCAACACGTCGTATTTGAATCCATTGTCAACCTGTTAATTTCTCGAACTGCAGCACTTACAGCATATAGAGTCATCTTCTTAACCTGTTCCAACATAGAACTACCTTAACAATATTTTTAATTGGTTAAAAAACAATAACAAAGAAAGAACACTAAATAAAAATAATTTCATAAAACAAGATCCTAGCTAGGAAATCACCTCTAACTTGTCTTCCTTAGCCCTATGACTCTTTGGCAGCAAGCGAAATTCTTCTGTCAAACACACACACTGTTGTACATTTTCTGGTGATACAAAATCCATTGCCACCTTTATACATGACTGCAACAATAATGCAGGTTATCAGCCAATATAATACCAAATTCAAACACAAATTAAAATCTCAACATGAATAAATAGCCATTGAAAATGATGGTCTTAAAAGGAATGGAAAAGAACATAAATATCATCTGATGATACTTAAAATTTAACATCAACCATTATGCCCTCAAGACTGGAAATGAAAGGCAAAGGCAACTAACGCAACCAATCTCTGCTCAAATATTTGATATCACAACCATGGCTAACCTCTTGTTTCTCAGGGTAGAGGTTGTCTCAATTCAAACTATTTTGGTGTTTCTTCTCTGTATGTTATTATCAGATATTAACACAAAAAGAAAATACTTCAAATTTTGCACATTGAAATTTTTTTATTTGCTACAACATTATTGTTCTTTAAGAATATCAGGAGTTTCTTTGAAATAAACATTAGCCAGAATAACACTCAGATGTTTTTACTATCAAAATCAACAACAAAATAAATGGATAAAACTGGCCAAAATGCTCCACAAAGTGACTTATGCATGTTCCAACTCCATTTTGTACAAAACATCGCATGACCTATCCAGACTAAACGAGTATAGTGCAATGTTTCAAACATCATATTTCTTCTAGATTTTTCTAGCTACATATTTTGTGAGAAAGAAATAACAGCTAAAAAATCATCCATTTGAACTGCTACATCTTTCGTAAAATCAAAATTATCAAAACTTTCCAAGGAGAATTTCATAATAAGTTAAAAGTCATAGGGATGAATTACAAATCCATGTTGAAAGTCCCCCATGATAAAGAAGCACAATGAGTTATGAATGAAGGATAGAGGAAAACACTTCTTGGGGAGCACTCACATAGCCTCAATCTCCAACTTCTTGATAGTACAAGATACCTTGCTTTATTATCAACTCAATATTAATTCCCAAAAGACCAAGATCTCTTATGAAAGAAAATCAACATAGATGACTTCAAAAAAAAAAAAGAGAAAAAAGATTGCTTTACTTTTATTAATCAGATTAAAAAATGAAACTGGAGAATGCATTTTCATTTTAGTAATAGAAAGGGTCAAACGATCAATTAAACATTAATTACAAATTTGTTTATGGTTGTTTATGGGCCCTCCCTTATTGCTACTTTTTGTAGAGCACAATGTTGTATTGTGCATTTATCTCCATGTGTCAATGTGATAGGGTGTATATACGATTTCATTTATGACCAATATATTAACCATAATGTTGGTGTTTCAATTAGCACCTCTGGAGTGCTTATTGGAAACGACCAGCTATTGCAAGTTTGTAGTGTTTGCTTCTTCAAATTGGGAGGGGAAGATCCCTCTTGTTGCTGATTTTTGCGTAAAAAGAATAAAGTAAACTACTTTCCTATCTTTTTTACACAACGGTAGGACACAAGGGTGCATAAACACAATGCATTGTAGCTAAGCTTTTTTCTGGTTTCTACAGATCTTAACTACAACTAAACTAGCTTCTAATCTATCCTATCTCCTCAAAATAAATAGAGCATGAAGGCATAGGAGCGGGAATAGATGGTTCGATCACTTGGACAAATTAGTCTCCCAGGATGCATCTGAAGGCTCTGAACTCCCAGATCTGTACTGAAATAAAATCCACACAAGTAATCCAAACAGTAGTTTATATCTCGGGATTCCCAAGGAGGTAACCAAGACCTTTCCGAGGTGTAGGCTGAAAAGTAAACTATTAGAAACAACAAAGGGACGATAATCTAGCTTTCTAAATTCCCAAGGAGGTACCAAGACCTTTCCGAGGTATAGATTGAAAACAGATTATTGATAACAACATACAATGATAAAACTTTGAGATTTTTGGATCAAAGGCATGGTAACTCTCTTGATTTATTATCTCAATATTCCACCAAAGTTACACGTTGGGACAGCAACTTGTGTCAAAGAAACAATGACACATGAGGTGATCAAACCAAGAACACATGAACAATAATTGGATGCACCTATTTGAATAGAGAGAGCACAAGTTGTACTTGGTGCTTAACTATAACAAACATGATCCAAGAACATATACTAAGAAAACAATATGAAGGCTATTTGCTCAACGTTTTGCTGCCGTGAAGTAAAGTTACAAAATAATGAGCCCAAGGCTCTTACTTATAGAACTCAAAGGAGTAGGCAACCCTAAAATCTCCTTGAGTTAACAATCAATTCTTGCCAATCAGCAAGATTTATTCCTATGTCTAAAAGTAGGTGAGCAAACAATTAATTGGAAATCTACTTCAGTTAACTGAAACTAAACAAAGAATCAATTGGAAAACTACTTCAATTGACTGAAACTAAACTAAAGGTGAACTTTATTACAAAATGTGTCTCCAAAATAGACATCCACATTTAGTGGAGATCTGAGATCCATAATT
>VDFB02168118.1:220086740-220108026 GCA_007258455.2 Sequoia sempervirens
TTTTTTAACAACCCATTTTATTTTTTCCCGTCCCCGACAAAACCCGCATTTTTAAATTTCTTTTTTACGTCAAAAATTGCGTAAATCACAAAAGGGGGGGGTTTTTGTTTTTAACTCACCTGCTGTCCGCCTGTGCCCTTGCGGTACATTGCCCGTACTCCATCTGCCCGGTGCACGATCGCGGTGTCGTTGTCTGTCGGCATCGTCTCCTTCGTTTTTCTCTCCTCTCCGCTCGTCCGCTCAGCTGCTACAGTGCAAGTGAGCTAGGTAATTTTTTCAAATTACCTTTTAACCCCTCCCTCCCAAAAAAAAGGTATTTTTTATCTTTTATTTACCTTTTTATTCCTCCAACTAATTCCAAACTTCCCGGGGTCGCCATTCGCAAACCGTACGTCCGATCCACTCCGTTCCAAAGGCAAACTTGCTTATTTTTTCGCCCTCTATCCAACGGTCCCCTCCATTTCCCTTTATCGAGACGTCGTCCGGGGCCCCTTCTTTCTTCCCCAACCGCCCTCTCGAGGGGGCATAACCTACCACTTCCTTCCATTTCAAACCAGACACTGGGGCATCCTCATTTCTTTCTTCATCCTCGACATTCACTTTTCTTCGAAACATTGTTATTTCAACAATATTTCGAAGAGGGGCAAAATGTAGATACCTAAATTTAATCACTTCCATATGATTAAATTTGTTGCGTTCACGCCTATCATATTAATATTAATTTATTAAATTAATATTACCCCCTGTGTCTCATACTGATAAAGTATTTAATTTAATAATTAATACTTTGTCTTTTACTTTATTCCTCTCTAAATTAAATAAATACACTAATTTATTTAATTTAGTCACTTATCCTCCTTTTGATTTAAAAATCAATTTAAAATTCCTCACTTTCTCTCTCCTTGTCACATCCTCCAACATTTGCCACTTGCCTCTAAACATTCTGTTAATTAGCCTAATCCAATATTTGCACAACCTTAACCAAAATCATTAACTAAATTTAGCACCTTTTTTTGGTCAATTCTTCCATTTTTCCTTTTTAATGATAACCCTCTCTCCTATGTGAATTTTTAATTCACATTTATTTTCTCTAGACTCCCCTCCTTTAAATGTGAATTTTTAATTCACATTCCATTCTCCCAAGGCTTCTAGAACCTTGGACTTGTCACAATCTCCACATGTGACCAAGTCCCACCTTTTTGGAGCCCACCTTTTATCCTCTAGATCATCCTATGAATGTGAATTTTTAATTCACATTTATCCTCCCAACCACCTTTCCTTTTCCATGTAGATTTTTGAGGAATTCTAAAATTCCTCAAAAGTCCCTTTCACTCCCACTTGGGGACAAGAAATCCCTTTTTGTGGAAATCCTCTCATCCCCCAAGGTGCATGTCCTTTTCCACCTCATGTACCTTTTTGACAACTCATCTCCACCTCATATCCTCTTGTCCACTTCACCCTCCACATGTCAAGATGTGAGGGCTTGTGGGTTCTCAACCCACCATAGCCCTTCATCTTGGCCTTGTTGGAGCAATCTTGACCTTGAATTCTCTAGAGAATTCAAGATCCTCTATAAATACCCCCTCCTCAAGGGCATTTACACAACACTTTAGATTTGAGCACCCTTATGCTGTTATTTTGCATTCTCAACACTTTTCACTTCCATACCTACATGCTGTCCATTTGAATCCTCAAGCATTTGCAATCAACTAATCATCTTTGCTAGTCATCTTGCCTATAGAATCTTGCATTTTAGTCATTCAATCTACCATCTAAGGAGCACACAAGCTATTCAAATCGAAGGCTAATCAAGGAGCAACCAACAACAAGGAAGGTGATATTGTCCTATTTTGTTTATCTATTTCCTTTCTTATTCTAACTCTCTTTTGGCTAATCTTGAGGTGTCCTTGGTGTTTTGTCTTTCATGTTTCTTAGTTAGATTCACACATTTAGAGTAGCATAAAATATCGAGGTATACACTCTTAATTCTTAGAACCTAGGGATCCATTTATCCATCAATGGAATATCAACCTCTTTATCCCTATCAAAGTTCCTTATTGCATCCAACATGGAGGATTAGTTTGAATGAATGTTGATTAACCTTATTTCAATTCCTTTATTTAAGTGTTCTAGCACTGCCATCACAATCTTCATGTTGCTTAAATGGATTAGCTCTTCAAATCTCTCCTCATAATTCTTAAGCTTCTCCATTATCTCATCCTTTGTGATCTCTTCTATTGGAGGTGCATCTGATGTATTGGGAGTTGACTGTGCAATGGGAACATCCTCAAAAATAGGAGGTACAACATCAGTTGGGATTGGAGGTGGTGAAATAATAGGAGAAGGTGGAGTTTGATCTTTTTCGGGATGGGGGATGAAGAATTGTAGCTTTTGATGGGCCTAATGCTTGCATTGACTAAAAATTCTCCTTCCATAATGCAATTTGCAATTGTATCTCAAAAAATTTATGTTGTCCCACATTATACTTAGCCACTATGTCATTATACTTTGTTTTAAAATTGTCCCTATTGGAAACAAGCAACATTGAGAGGGGGTGAATCAATCTTCTGCAATTTTTAACTTTATTATTCTAATCTTCAAAGTACTTATAACATTCAACCAAAATAAATATGCATGAACATAAAGAAAGAAACCACAACACCATAACACAAGAATTTTTACATAGAAACCCTATTAGGGGAAAAACCATGGCAGATGACCAATCCACAATATGATCTGAGTATACTCAAAAAGATGTTTACAAAAGGGGAATGCGGTTGCATTTAGGCACACTGCTTAGAGCTCATTGCTCAATTACAAAAAGGCTTACTACCTTACAAAATTTTGGAATACTTCTAAAATATTTGAACTGAGAAAGATAGCATCTACAAATTCATGATTACAGTTCTGGTTAGGCTCAACAATCGCTCTTAGTCCTTCTAACTGATTATGCACTTCTGCTATGTTCTGCTCCAACTTGCATCACAAAATCCTTAATGCTCAAGTGAAACTGTGCATAATCGCTCCATTGATCTTTTGATATTCACAACACACATCAACTCACATCGAACACATATCCAAATGATATAATCAATCACTTATATATATCCGCTACAAGAGTTTTAATTACTTCATGTCAACTTCAACAAAATAAGAAATATTCATAAACTATCAGCTCAAATCAGCCATAATATTCAATGCGTGTACACGAGAGTTGACCACAACATAGTGAAGACTCAAATCAAAATGTTTGAACACAAAAACACTTAACCAATAACTCCTCAGATATTCGCGACACGCTATATACACCAAGTCAGCCTTCATACACTAATGAACAAAAAAAATTCTAACTAGATCTTCTAACTTTCATAGAAGTTGATACGAGGCACCAAGATTTAGAGATAACATATATTATGCATTGAAAAAACTTCCCTGAGATCCACAACACAAAATAATAATAGAAAAATTGCATATGAATTGAAGAACATAGAACTACTGGATGCTCTATTCTTAGCTCAATAGATAAACACTCATCTTCAATCTGTCTGCCGGTATGAGTAAATTACAACATACAAATCAGCTAGCTAACAAGGGTTGCCATCAATGAAAACACTAGAAAACATGTGTAGTGTCTCTTGCCAACAATCTCCCCCTTTGGCATTGATGGCAACACTTAGTCAAAAATGACTAAGTGTCAGATCAGTACCAACATAAATACACTTCCAATCAAAACTTCAATAAGATCTTCATTCACAACTCAAAAATACAACTCCCCCTTAGATGAACATACATTTTTCACTTTTCTACTCTCCCCCTTTGACATCAATGGAAAAGATAGGGAATCTGCATACAAAACTTCAAAGACTTCAAAAACTTCAATTTACACAAACTTGAAAATATCTGCAAAATTGGTTTTCAACAAGTTCAGGCTTAAATCCCAACACTTCTTAAGGATTTCTAGAATAGTTATGTGACCACAAAGTAAATAATTTTGCATCTCTATTGTTTCAAGATTCACTATAGCATGAACCACCAAAGCATCTTGTGCTTCCTTCAAAGCACTCAACATAGTTCCAATCTTTGGACCAATTAAGCCTCTAAGTTCACAAGCTCTCTCCACAACTCTGTCATTATCACAATTCAAACTCTTTATATTTCCAAGTAGAGATATAACTTGACCTTCTTGCTCTCCAATAAAAATAGTTAAAGGATCAAAAATATCAGAAATAGTAGCTAACTCTTCCTCATGATCCTTAACCTTCTTCTCATTGTCCTCAATAAGTTTAGACAAAGACATACATGACTTATAAATATCTCCACCTTTAGATAGAGCACTATGAACATTCTCCACACAGGTAGCTAATAAAGATTTATCTTTAGCTATCATTCCTTTTAGACTATTGAACCTTTTTTCATCAAAATCCTTTTGTACCTTGACCAATGCTAACTTTTCAAGTGACTCAAAATGAGTACTTACCGAATTTATAAGCTTCTTCAGCTCATTGGAGGAGACAAATTGATCCTTAACATGAGTAGGCATGATCTTCTCTAGAATACCAGATGCAATATTCAATAATTCACTGTCCTCAATGTGGGACTTTAGAATTTCTTCCCTAGCTTTAGCTTGTGCAAATGATGTGACTTTCATTTTTTGAATTAGGGACAAAGTAGACAAATGAATAGGGGCATCTCCCAACTCAAGATCAAATTCTTCCTTTTTTTCTTCAAGAAATTTCTTCACTGCCTCTGCAGCATCTCTTGCTTCCATTGGAACTTCCTTAACATCAACCTTTTTTTCCTTAACCACTGTTTATTCAATCATAGATTTTTTCTTGTCATTTGCAATTTTAGTTTCTTCAACCGATATCTCCTTTTCTTCAACCAACACAGCTTTAGGAGCTTCAATCTCCATAGGTACTTCTATTTCATGCACATTAGGAGGAATCTAAGTGTCCTCAACTATAACCTCTTCATTTATCAGACAAAATGAAGCATCTTCCACATGCTCCTCTTTAGAAACAACACCAATTTTGTTCTTTAACAAAACTTCCTTCAGAATTCTTCCAGATTCTTTTGCAACCTCTTTAGTTCTTTCCAACATAAGATTGTTTATCCTTGTTTTTCTCTTGAATTATCTTTTAGCTTCTTTTAAAATTGAGTTCATATCTTCAATTGACATTATCGGACTTAGATTTGCAAGAATCCACTCTCTCATTTTCTCTTCTTTAGTTCTTGTATTAACTCTCCTCATCTCCAAAATTTCTTACAGTTCCTTAGGCAACTGTGCCATTATCTCAACAAGATTCATATTGAAATTGTTCAAATATTTTATTGTAGCCTCCTTAAGAAATCCTTGACCAACACTATCAAAGGTACCATACACTTCACATAGTGGCTTAAGATTACCATCCTTGATTATACCTTTCTCAACTTCCTCTACAAACATACTTGGTTTCTTAGGCTTCATCTTCTTCTTTACTTTTTCATTACAGGGCTTGTCCTTAGTGACTGTTGTTGTAGCTTGAGTACCCATATGATTTATTTTGCTAACTTCTTCATAAGATGTTGTTTCTTCATCTTCAGAAATAGCTTCATATACTCTTGTGCTCTTATCCTTCTTCCTCTTACTAGATGCCTTAACTTGAGCTTTTATAGGGGCTGAATCCTTTGCACAACTGGATAGGGGTGCTAAGCTTCTTGTAGATCTAGTTCAGGTAGAGGATCATTCCAAACTAACAAATTTAGAATTAGCAGAATCTTTTCCTTTTTCACTTTTAGCTTGTTCTCTCTTCCTTCTGGATTCTCTTACTACTTTTGTAGATATACCTATTATCTCTGCAAATTTTTCCACTTCTCTCCTTACTCTCTAAACTATCATTGGATTCTTTAACTTCTCACGGACTTACATATCCTTTTCTGCATATGGTCCAAACCTCTCTTCTGCTGCATCCTGAGGCTTGCTCAAAACATGTTGTGCATATAATTCCAAGATGTTCTCCTCAGCTTCATAACCCATTGGCATAATCCAAATGGTTCTAGGATCAATAGCTTCCATCAAGCATTGATCAATATCCACCATAAATAAAATTGTGTCCTTATACTTCTCCACAATAGAAGTAGGGATTATTTCCCTTTCTTGCATTACATTCTGAAAGTTCTTGAGATATCTCTAGATTGCAGTTTTCTTGGCTCACAAATCACCAAAGTTGAATAACATATTTCTAATCTGAACACCTATAGGCTTATCACCTCTATGCCAAAACACTTTCCCAATTCTTGGAACTTCATTCATGAAAAAAAAGAACAAACACAATAAAAAATTATTGTATTTAAAGGAATTCTTCTTGTCCTTCTTTATCTTAACAAGACTCTCCATAAGTTGACTTCGAAGCAATTCACATAAATCATACTCTTCATTCTCCTTCACCATTTGATATGTTGCATATATGGCTATACCAAATACAAAATTTTCTTGGCTAGAGTGATATATCTTGTAACCAATGACCATCAAGGAAAATTTCAAATTCATATCAATAATATTATCAATTGTCATTTCTCTTCTATCAAATTTTGAACCTATTGCATCAATGACCATCTGATTCTTCACAAACTTCAAAATTGGCAATCCACCGAAGGAATTTAATCCTATAACAACTCTTATAGCTTCTTTTGTAATCTTGAAAGGTTGGTTCAACCACATAAATTCAGCATGAACTCGACTCAAGATATACCAGACCCATTCACTTTCATCAAACAAGGGGAATTTCACAATTTGCGCAAATTTCTTCTCCTCTAGGATTTTGAATTCGGGCTTAACACATAAATTCTCTCCAAAAATGTGTTTGGAATATAAATTCAGCAACTACAAGCTTCATATCTCCTTAATATTAGCATGAATATATTCCCTAATATCTTCAATATGCAATACACTGTACAAAACAGATGAAAGTGCATCTAAAGGCTCAGTCTCAACAAACTTGAATGGATGCCACTTGAATTTTGGATGAGATCTATCCTTGACTTTAACTACCAATGGAGTAGATATTTTCACAAATTCACAGGTTTACAAGTTTTCCCAATAAATACATTTTTTCCAGATTAGGGTTTGAGTCTACTTTTTCCCTAACTCATTTGGATACCTTGTTCCCATACACTGTGAAAGATAGATCCTTTGCAGACCTTCAGTTCTGAATAATACTTTCTGCAATTGATTCAACATCATTTGTAGATCATCAATGCAATCACTACACTCATCCACATCTCAGCAGGGGTTCAAAGAATTTTCTTGAAAACTCCCCCAAGGCTAGAGGCCTAAAACTAATTCTCGAAGGAATTACCAGAAGCAGGTTTTGGTACAGGCTCATTTTCTACAACAGAGGGATTCTTCTTCACCCATGTCTTCTTCATTTTCTTTTTGATATGATCTGTAGTGACTTTCCATTTTCCTCTTTCATCCTTTTGCATGTTTCTTCTTTGATTTAGCGAACCTCTGCATAATCTAGCAATATGACCGGTTTTGTTGCAATTGTAGCACACCACATTTCTTTGTCCACACAAATTGTTCCACTAATTTTCTCTTGATCTGCATTGGTTAGAAATATGACCAAATCTATTGCATGTATAACATCTGACATCTTTATGAAGTTTTCACATTACATTTCTACATTCATTTGACTTATGACCATACTTCTTACAATTAAAACACTGACCTGAAAATGATGGACCACTTGAATTTATTCTACTTCTACATTGAGCCACCATATGATCAAATTTATTGCAAGTAAAACAATAACCATTAAACCTTTGGGCATTAGGTTGTCTTATTGGATACTTTCCAGCATTGTTCATCTGATTTCCTTCTTTGAATCTCCTTTGTCTAGATCTAAAACTTTCTCCTTTCTCATATCCAAGACCTCACTTGTCACCATCAGTCCTCTAAATTTTAATCAATTCGTCAAGCTTGGTTGAGCTAATCTTAAACTTCTCCTTGAATTCATTTGCAATAGCAATTTCATCTTTGAGATCAACAATGTGCTTTTCAAGCTCTTCATCATTATGTTTGGATTGCTCGAGCTCATGTTCTACTTGAATGAATCCATCAGTAATTCAATTGCACTCTTCAGATTTCTCTTTTAAGGACTGTGTGGGCTTCTCTTCATTTTTATTTATGTCTTAAATTTCCTTGGTCATCCTCATCATAATTGATTCCATCTCATGCTTTAGGTATGTATTTTCTCTTGAAAACTTTTCACATTCTTTTGTTTGTTCTTTCAAGGCTTAACTCGGTTGTTCATCTCCAATGTGTTTATTGTCATCTTGCTTGATTTGATCATAGAGCTCCCTTCTCTTCTCCCTGGACTTATTGATTTTATCTTTCAATGACTCAATGAATCTTTCAACATTTAGAATATTTTCTTTCAATTCCCTAACTTCATATTTTGACTAATCAAGATCATCTAGGGCCACCATAAGTTGTTATTAAAGACTACTTGAATCCATTGAAACACTTTCCAAGATCTTTCTCAAGCTATTAAACTCCTTTTGAGGAACTAAGCTTTGATACCAATTGTTGGAAACAAGAAACATTGAGAGGGGGGGTGAATTGGTGTTCTGCAATTTTTAACTTTATTATTTTGATCTTCAAAGTACTTATAACATTCAACCAAAATAAATATTCATGAACATAAAGCAAGCAACCACAACACCATAACACAAGGATTTTTATGTGGAAACCCTATTAGGGGAAAAACCACGGTGGATGGACAATCCATAATATGATTTGAGTATACTAAAAAAAATGTTTACAAAAGGGGAATGTACTTGCATTCAGGCACACTGCCTAGAGCTCACTACTCAATTACAGAATGGCTCACTTCCTTACAATAGTTTGGAATACTTCAAAAAGATTTGAACTGAGAAAGATATCATCTACAAATTCCTGACTACAGTTCCAATTAGGCTCAACAATCACTCTCAGTCCTTCTGACTGATTCTACACTTCTACTTTGTTCTGCTCCAACTCACATCACAAAATCCTTAATGCGCAAGTGAAACTATGCATAATCACTCCACTAATCTTTTGATATTTTCAAAACACATCAACTCACATCAAATGCATATCCAAATGATATAATCGATCACTTATATATATCCGCTACAAGAGATTTAATCTCTTCATGTTGGCTTCAACAAAATAAGAAATATTCACAATTTGTCAACTCAAATCACCCATAATATTCAATGCATATCCACAAGAGTTAGCCACAACATAGTGGAGACTCAAATAAAAATGCTCAAACACAAAAACACATAACCAATAACTCCTTAGTATCCATGACATGCTATATCCACTAAGTCAGCCTTCACACACTAATGAACAAAAAAAATTTCAACCGGATCTTCTAAATTTCACTCAAGTCAATACAAGGCACCAATATTTATAGATAACACAGATTATGCATTGAACAAACTTCCTTGAGATCCATAACACAAAATAATAACAAAAAATCTGCATATGAATCAAAGAACACATAACTCCTAGATGCTTTGTTCTTAGCTTAATAGATAAACATTGATCTTGAATCTGTCTGCCGGTATGAGTAAATTACAACATGCGAATTGGCTAGCTAACAAGGGTTTCCATCAATGACAACACCAGAAAACATGTGCAGTGTCTCTTGTCAACAATCCCTCTATTCAATTAAGAACTCAATTATGGCCTTAGTGAATTGAGATATATTAAAATTTAGAGTAGCTACTTCTATAGTTGATGCATCTAATATCCTTTTAATAATCAACCCTCCTCTAACCCCAGTAGTTGGCTTTACTACCTCTAGCTTCTTAGTGCTTGGGGCTAAGGCCCAAATGGCTAATTTTCCCATTGGGCACTGAATTTTGATCCTTGTAATGCCAAGGTTACCTCATATCTAGTGTTAAATATTGGGGCATCATGCCTTCTAATTGTGTCAAATGCTATAGTTAATGCTAAATCCCATTCTGGTAGTAATAGTACACATTTTTCTAACTTCTTTTCCCCCGACTGTAGTGATATTTTGATACTCGGTCCTCATCTCATTATGGACCTCAACCTCTATAATTGTCTTTGTTAACTCCAAGCTCTTACTTGCTTTCATTTCCACACTCATAACATACTCATCCTTCATTTCCCTCCAAACATATTCTTGGAATGCTTGTTTCTTCACAAATGTATCATCATCCATGAATCTTTCACAAGATTCAGCACTAACATCCTATGAACTATTTATCCCACTCAATTCTACCTTGTTCAGTTTGAGACTCAAGGTTTGTGGCACCGTGTATCTTTGGGGGGAGGGCATACCTTACCTTATTTCATCTTCTATAACAACAATCTCTTCATATGATTCATCAACAGGGTAATCTACAAGGTTATCTGGATCAACCCTTTGCTTCTTCACTGGTGGCTCCTTATGAAGAGATGGTCCTCTAGGAGAAGAATCCAACTCAATTATTTGTGGGGTGGAAGAATGTGGTGGTGATAATGGTGGTAGTTTTTGTTGAGGAGAAGGTTCCCTTGAATCCTTTGATTGTGTAGGAGTGACAATTGTCAACTGTTTCTTTACAATGCTCTTCTTCCTTGCATATATATGCATCTTCTTAGGAGGCTAGTAAGTTGGAATTTCTTCTATCATAGGGTCATTCCCCTTATCATTCTCTTCAAAGACCAAAATTTTTACCTTGTCTTGGACCACTCTTTCCTTTTTCAAACTGGCAACATCCTTATTAAAATTTTGCATAACCACTTCAACTCTTAGAATTACATTCTCGATATCAAAAAAAGTTGTAAATTAGGGATCTTTCACCCTTTTAGCTCACTCCAACTTCTAAAAAAAATCCATTTCCTCAACCTGTCTTCTTATGTCTAAAAATCAAAAACATTTCTGATAATTCCCTCGAGGAAGGAAAAGGTATGAGTAAACTTTCCTCCTTTCACCCTATCCTTTAACCACAGCATAAATCCCTCAAGGTCATAGATACTATATGCTCAGTATTTCATTTCATAGGGCCTTAGCCTATCAAGGAGCTTCTTCCATCCATTAATTATCATATGAAAAAAATTGATAATACTATGTATGTAGGGAAAAAGGTTCCCTTCCTTTGCTCAAACAAGTGATTATCTTCCACATCACCTAGCTGCCACAAGACCTCAAGGAATCCAATCCTCAAGGGTACATCCCTAGGGAGTACATGGGGTGTTATCTTGTTCCAAACACCTAGAGAAATATGTAATCCTGATAAGGAATTACATCTCCCAATTGTGATTAATTTTCAAATCAGGCCTCCTTTCCATTGGCCATAGAAAATCATGCAACTTAGTTGGGATCCTTAGCATATTAGCAATCAAGACTCTTTTCAACTTGGAGGAAAATATGTTTGTGGAAACCAAAAAAACTAGTTTTTTTCTCATGTATATCCAACAATGGAGTCCATGATTGAACATGCATCACTACACCATCCTCCACTCTTTTCAACTCCATATGTTTACCAAAGAAATCTGCACCCTTGTATAGGAATTGTTGGCAACACAAGGATAAACAACTAAGGGGGGGGTGAATTAGTTGTCACCGAATTTCAAACTTATTAATCCTTATTCTTAGATCTAATAAATATCAATAAAAGCATAAATGAACAAAAGATCAGAAACACACATAACACCAAGTTTTTTACATGGAAACCCTGTTAGGGGAAAAACCATGGTGGAGGTTAGTCCACAAATTATACCCTATTAAAAGTATAATAAATATGAATGGGTAATGCACATGCATTAAGGAACACTTCCTAGAGCTCATTTCTCAATTACAAAGGAAGACACACTATCTTATAGAAAGGTTCTGATTAAATCCATTAGACTTTGAAATGAGAAAATAGCATCTGCTAATGCTTGGTTACAGTTTCAGTCAAGCACATGAAAACTTCTTCAATCTTCTTCACTTTCTGCTCTACTTTCAAATGATCTAAACAATATTCACACACAGGACTCACAAACTTCACACACTTTCCCATCCAAATGATAAAACAATCTCTCTTATATATCCACAACAATAAATTACATCGTTATAAGTTGGCTTCAACAAAATAGCAAGAAAGAATATAAACAGTCGACTCAGATCAATAAAGATTATTTATGTGAATCAACCAAGGTCGTCCACAACATAGTGAAGACCAAATAAAATATCCTCAAACATGAACCACTTCATTTAATTACTCCTCGAAGATCCACAACACACTTCAACACCTTGTCGGACAGGAACATGAAAAACATGAACACGTAAGAGAAAATATTAGATCACGAGCACAATGATCAATGTCACAAGCATCATGGAATACCAGAGAAGCATCCACATCAACTGAACTAATTGAATTCACATGATCTTCATTCAGGAACACAAACTGAAGTAACATAAAAACTATCAAGATACAAATATTCATAACTTGATCAAATCTTCACATAGATCTCTGAAACTTGACGTGGATAAACTAGATATACTCAACAAGAAACCCTTGGGTATGTGCAGGATCATCATGGAAAAAACAAGCCCTTAAGTGACAAAAAAATAGAAAAATCAAAGTTAGGCAACTTGATGAAATTTTTTGAATAAGTTATCTATATTATTTTAAAAATATGCAAGAATAGAATCTATAGAAAATTGAATGTAGTTTCTAACTACTTAAAAAAAGAAATCTATTTGGTGAAAATTTGAAATTTCAATGCAGTAGTTCTTAAATTTCAAGGAAAAAATAAGATGTAGGTGTTTGTCTAACCACCCTAACCACAATAAAATGATAATATTTTTTTATAATATTTTAGATATAAGTAGAGGACTCATGCCCCAATGTGATGTATATTTTTTTGTAATTTCTTTCCAAGTAAATAATTAATTATGAATTTTTTATTAGAACTTTTAAAAAATATAAAAAACTTGTATGTCTGACCACCTTAACTTAGTCAAAACTTCATGAAATTCATTTTTTCCTTTTTTAATCCTATAGTATGTGAAACATAGAATATGACACATGTTTTGGATTCAAAAAATGTGATATCATTTGAAAGCTATAGATGTTTTTCAATTAGTCTATCAATTAGGACTTTAGTCATAGTTTGAATAGAAAATGAATAATAATTACTTAGTAAATTCAAAGTAAAGCATAATTTATATTGGTGG
This sequence comes from Sequoia sempervirens, assembly GCA_007258455.2. Lineage (NCBI taxonomy): Eukaryota > Viridiplantae > Streptophyta > Pinopsida > Cupressales > Cupressaceae > Sequoia > Sequoia sempervirens. Next base: position 220,099,943 of record VDFB02168118.1, read on the forward strand.
AAAGCTTAAAATCTCCTTTAAAAACCCTTTTCATTTCATCAATTTTGGGTAAAAAAAAGTCATCAGCCACATACCCATCATATTGCCACTTTTTGGCCCATAATGATCCTACACATACCCCCTTTAGTCCATAGCTTCATAACAACAACGAATTGAACACACCGACAAAAATAAATTCACTTCACACTGACAACCTCCAACACTTCTTATTACAATTTTCTCAATATCCTCGACATATACAACTTCTAATGCAACAATGCTAATAGTGTTGACATCAATGACAACCACATATCAACAACACACCACAACATCCAACATGAACATATGCATAAACAAGGAGTACCACCAAAAAAATCTTCCTATCTCTCCATTCTTTAATGCTACTAGGCCTTTGTGCATTTCTTCTAACAAGTAGGTAGAGAAATTATACAAGGTGTTGATGTTGGGATGTTGAATATTAGCAGCCATATATATTGGTGCAATTGGCATGATTGAGGATGGATCATACCCTATGATCTAACATAGGGAGTAATTTTTTTCTTTTGAAAAATAAAGAACCAAGTACTTGATAGGAAAGGGATCCTTGTCAGATGGTCCAAGTACAATTCTATTTCCTCCCTTTCCTGTTGAAGCCAAGAAGTGAGCTAGCACTAAGACTTCGAATGTAGGTCTCACTTTTTCATATTCTACCCTTAGTTTCATGTCATCAATCTCTTCCATTTCTTTACTCCATTTGTTCAATTTGAAAACTTCTACAATTTCCTCCTTGGTAACCCAAACCATCTCCTACTCAGAATGATTTATAACTACCCTAACAATAGGGTCATAGTTAGATGTTATGGATTTTAGGAGGTCAATGCCCAGGTACATGTTGGGGATAACCAATTTGGCCATATCTAATCTCCAGGGGTTGCAAATTGGAATGTAAGCATTTATGTTGCCAAAACAGCCTTGGAAAAGTGACCACCCCGTATATGGTATTATAGCATCCTTAATGGTACAATGTTTATCAAAAATGCCATCTTTAACCCTAGGGCCATGAAACGTATTCTTCCTAATATGATTTCCATTTGGTTGAGGGTGGAAATTGGTCAAGAAAGTCTTGGACCAGGGGTCTATTTTTTGGTTTAGAACTAGGGAGTTAGACTATCGTTGTCATATCTAATAATTTATGAAGAGTAGAGTTGACATTTTGAAAAATTGATCTATTTAAGCAACCTCAAGATTGTGACAATGGTACTTGAGCATCTGAAAAAGGCGATAAAAAGAAGATTAATTATCATCCATTCAAACTACTCCTCCATGTTCAATGTGATAAGAAACTTTGATAGGGATAAAGAAGTGGCTATCTTGATAATGGATAAATGGATTCCTAGGTTCTAGGATTTGAGGCTTATGGCTATTAGATATAAACATGATGCAAATATGACACCCAACATTCAACCTACTCCCAGGCTTGTGAATGGAATCCAAGAGTTTCAAGGGAAGATTGAGCCATTCGAGGCGAAGATTGAAGAGTGGGTGAAGAAGTTTGATGAGTGGAGTTTTAGTCTATTCCCAGAGATTTTAAGTGAATATAGTGAAATCAAATCCCTGTAAGAGTGGAAAGACCATGAAAACAATGTGATTGCAACTCAAGCAACCTTTATTTGTGATGGAGTTGACATGGGGATGCCAAAGAATAGTATGGACATGCTCACTCATACAGGGATTTTCCCTAAGAAGTTTGATAGGGAGGCTATCCAAGTGGTGATTAAGTACACCCCATACAAGGTAAAATCTAACCAAGTTATTTCTTTTAATTGGCCTTCTAAGGAGGATTTTGAGCTTTGGAAAAGCAAGTATATTGATTTCCTAGATGAGTAGGCTACTATAGTGGTGAGGTGGTAACTAAAATTTTGGTTGTAGGTCTACAACAATGAAGTTTAAAGTAAGGAAAATACAATACCTGGCCTGGAGCTAGTACAGATTAGGCCTTAGATATAACAATGTTAAAATATTGTATTCTCTCCAATTTAAAATTGATGACAAGGATTGCAAACCTGGAGATACTTTATCTTTTTCTTCTTTCATTATTTCATGATTTTCTTCCTCAAGTCTTTGAGCATGTCGAAAGAATGTTGTTTCTTATGGAAAGAGTATCTACACTATCTAAAATTCCTTTTGGAGGGTGGGAGGTATTTTCATCAATGAATAAGGAACAACTTTTTTCTCATATGGAAACTTTCCCCATGGTTTGTACAAATATAACTACCTTTGTTTGTAAATGTGAATGTCAAATGAAAACATGAAATGTGTACATTCTAGATCGAGGTTTTTTTTTCTCTATCATTTGTATAAGAAGGAATTCAAGGCCAAATGTATAATTTATTTATTGATCTTCTAAGAACAACTTTTGTAAAGGAAAATATAGAGAATAGTCTAGAGTTTTGTTTTGGGTTTTGAGTCTTTTGTTATGCAATTGTAATTTTTGATAGCAGTACTAGCATTTGAATATGGAAGATGGTGTAAATTCAAAGTCGTTTCTCTCCTAGTGTATTTTTTATATGAGCTATTAATAAGATAATCAAGGGTTATTTTGTTGATATTCATTATGTTCCAATAAATGTATGGCTTTATCTTTGTTTTAATTCAAAGAATTAATTAAATCGCTTGGATGAAGCCATAAGTTTATGTAATTTGAGCATTGGGATATGTTAAGGATTTCTGGTTTAGGATATTAAGGGATGATGTTGTAATGTATTATTGTAGAAGCTCTATGATACTAAGTATTAAGTTGTTTTCTAGTTAGATTTTTTTTGAGTTTGAATCATTTCCCTAGGTTAAGGAACTTGTCTAAGTTTTGTGTTTATCATGCAATTTTCATAATTATTCATCAAAAATACACTCAAATAATTAAACTCTTTAAATTATTGTTGAAATTTATATCCAAATGGAATATCTATGCTTTATTTCTTCTAAAAAAATTAGTATGTAAATGATTGTCTAGATTTTTACATTTATTAGATTGTCAAAGCATTTGTATATAGAGATATCTATTATTTATAATGTATGTGATTAATTGGCATAGAGGATCTAGAAATACATTGTAGGGATCACCCTCCCAAGTTTTACAGATCCCTAAGTGTAAAGGGAAATTCTAGAAAGCTTTCACCTATTCGTTGGCCAATCCTTCATAGTTATTTACCATTGAATTTGGAAAATTCATAGATAATTGTTGAAATATACTTGGATATTTAAAAACACAAAAAAATTGGTGACTCTGTTGGGGACAAGCTTATGCAACATCTCTAGTTCGAGATGAAATGTGTAGAGTCTTATATTTTGCAAATATGTGTTTATCCATGAAGAATTCTATTGAAATATCCTACTATTTGTCAAAGTGAGGTCTATTTGTCAACATTTCAGGAAAATTATGTTTTCCTTTTTCAAATTTCCCTTGAGTTGTCAAAGTTCTTTCTTAATAGTCTTTGTATACATTCAATCTTAAAAATTTGTTTAATACTCATAAATATTTTTGATTCCCATCAAGTTGTGGGTGGAAACTTTGAGTCTTTGTTCCAATGCACATGCATTCATTCTAAGAATGTGGAAAGAACAAAAGAGGAAACAACAAAGAATAAAATGAGAGGAACCAAAAGCAACATGAAGAAACATCCTAAGAGGAAACTTGAGGAGGAGTTTCCTCACAAGCCCAAGCCATCATGGAAGGTAAAAAATGCTCAAACAAGTATACTAATCCTCCAATACCTTGAGCATCTAATTCTGATAAAGTTGTTCAAGATGAAGAGGTGTATAAGTATGGAATGCCCCATTATAAGGAAGAAGTTCTTGCTAAAAATTTTCATGCTACCACTACTAGCCAACCTATCCCTACTCCTAAAGTTTCAAAAGAGCTTTTCGAGTGGTGGAATTTCTAGGAAAAACAATTAGATCCAAGTTGGTCAACAAAAAAGGCTAATATTGGGACTACTTTTGTTTTTAATGAGTAAAAATTCAATCATAGAGGAAAGTCTAGGGATAGGACTCCTACCCCTCCCACAGAAAAGGAACCGAAATTCAACAAATTCTAAGTTGTGTTTTAGGCTTCTAGTTTGTATGTTGTCTAGATTGATTGCAATTATAGATTTCAAGTGAAATTCAATGATGCAAGATGAAAAAATGCAACCTATATGCACTTTCCCTAATGCAATATTTTGAATCCCTAAATGCAAATTAACTAATGCAAGACCTAATGCAAAGTTAATGTGAGCTAGATCTAGGACTATGATGTACTTCAAATCAAAAAATAAGGTGTTCATAGGTCAGTTTCACCAAAATGAGCTGTGGAAAATGGGGGGCTATATCTTTTGGGAGATGAAACACACTAGGGTTTAGGACCTATCCCTATTTCACTTAGAGTTCATTTGAGGAAGCCCTAGAGATCTCAATCTAGGGATGGAATGAGGGAAAGAGATCTACTAGGAGGGTGTCCTTGGGTGTGATTAAAGATAAAAGGGAGTTCACCACCAAGAAAATTCTTGGAAAGAAAAGAAATGAAATTAACATGCAAAACCTAATTATATAACCTAGAAAATAAACTCAAATCAGAATAACAAACCGAAGATAAATTACCACTCGGCTAATGTCATTTCCGGAGTAATGACCACACATGATGCATTAAGACTTTGACATGATGCTTGAATATGGAATGTAGCTCCAAAATGCTTAATAATCAGCTCTTGAATGCTCTTGTAAACTCTTGAATGCTCTTTTAATCACAAACTTTCTATAAGGATGCTTACTCAAAATTGCTATATGACTTGTAGACTTGTTAGGTGACAAATGAGTGAAATAACCCTATATTTATACTTTTTTATACCAAATTTCCTGAAATTACAACACTACAAGCTGACATCAAATCTAGTAGAATTAAATCCTACCAAGAATTCAAATTTAAAATAGGTCCAAGCTAAGCAAGAATCATACGCCAGTTGGGGCATATGAGTCCAGTAGCCTAGGATTGGGTCACAAATTTCAAGAAATGTTTAGTTTAATGGTAAATTTAGGACTAGGCCCCAAAACTTAGGTGGGACACATATGCCTAAGGTGGTGTATGAGTCCTAGATCACTAAATTTGGTCCATACAATCCAAAAGCATATGAATTATGATTTTTTATTGTTAAGTGTTGAGATTATCCTCAAAAAATTGTTAAATAAGGCTTGTGGATGCAAAATAAGGCCAATTAAAGCATAAAGAAGGGAAATTAATTAATGAAGCCCTAGATTAGTGTGAAAGTGTAAAGGTAAACTTTACAACACCCTAAATAAGGCACAATTAGGTCCATTTAGTTTACAAGGGCCCTAGACTTAATGTGGATGTGTAAAAAAAATTACAACACTAAATCAAGGCAACATTAGGTTCAGTTTAATAGTAATCACTCCCAAATTAAGTGTGAAAAAGGGATACTTTTTCTACACTACAAAAAAAAAGTAACACCTATTGATAAATCCTAGCCTTGTCCATATATAAATTGATATGTATACAATGATATAAGGAGGATAGCATTTCAGGGACCCACATGTATAGTCTCCTCCGGTATACCATACCATGCCATGTAAGTCCCTAGCCAAGACTAAATCCTCTCCCTCACCAATCTGGTGCCACAATCCTAGAAATTATGGCTCCGAGCAATAATCTTAATACTGATAGATGTCCTTGGTACATCTCCAAATATATCAGTGAGCTCGCTAGCACAAGATCATCTTGAGGCAGGACCTTGTGGGATGTGTTTTCCTTAGAGTTTGTATTCTAGATCACTTGCTCCCCATGGATGGGAAGTCGTAGTATCCTCCACATGTCCTCTAGAGTAACCATGGTCTCACTAGTGGGGAGGTGGAATGATGATGGCTCACTATTCCATGGCTCTACCAATGCCATCATCATGGCTAGATGAGTCCTAATCTCGAGCATATATGCCATGAACTAGAGCTCAATCATTCCAAGGTGCTCCCACTAAACCTCATGAAATTCCTCTAACTTTGAAAGTAGCCCCAGCTGCTACTCATGAGACATGAGTGGCTGGATAACCTCTTGCATGCATGAAGTGAACAACATCAAAATTTGGCTGAAAATTGACAAAGTTTTGAGTTTTTGAACTATCAATTAGCAATAGTGTCGCCATAATCCTTTATAAATAGTGTCACCATTTTAATTGACGTTGCTAAAAAAATAATTTTGAATTGGAGTGTCGCACTCTTCAAATCCTAATAAGCATTGCTATATGCATTTACATTACTAAAAGTACCCGACGTCACCCAATCTAAATCCCAACAAGCATTGCTATGTGCATCTACGTCACTAAAACTAAAATGCAACCCTAAATTCAAATCTAGATATGCATCGCTCCATGCAATAGTGTCACCAAAACTGACAAAAGCATCACTAAAACTTCTAAAACCATCACAATAGGGTAATGCTAGACCTACCCTAACTTTGACGCCTAATAAATGCACAAAAAAAGAGAACTTCTAGAAAAGTTTTTTTTTTCTACCAGGGGTCCTATGCCTAGAGGCTATTGGTACTCTCAAACTTTGTCTATGATATTTCATGGAAGCACACATCGAGCCATGTTGTTAGAGGGTCAAAGCACAAAATGCAAGAAATCTCCAAGTGTGAATGTGAAAATGACTTGAAAATTACCCCTCCTCTCATATATTAAGCATGGAAATTAGGGTTTTTTTTTCCCTAATTGAGGTGGGAAACTAGAATTTTGAGCTTGTTTATCCGAATCTCATGCCATGGAGCCTATATTGAGCATTTTTTAGCATCTTGAGCCTATTTTTGCATCTTGTAGCCTATTTTCTATAGTTGAACCTTTGTTGAATCTTTGTTGTGAGATCACCCTAAAATTAAAATGTCCACCCGATCTCTCGAGGGGGAAACATAGTGACATAATTCCTTCCCTTGGGGCGACAATGGGGCATCCGAAAAATTGAGATTTTTTTGAATTTTTTTAATCTTGGCAACAATGTCAATTTTAAAAAGTGCCAGTATTTGAACCAATGTAACAAGTACCTCACTTCAAAGAGGGGAAAAATGTACAATTAAATAGTACTAATCAATATTACACTTCTAAATTTGATTATTAACATCATTTCATCCTAAATCACCTCTGACTAATCATTTAATTAAATAATCTATATTGTTTAATTAAATTCATCATTTCCAATTAATCAAATAAATATTTTTATTGGATTAATTAACCCCCTTCTCTTACTATTTCTCATCCCATTTAATTAAATGATGCAAGTTATTTAATTAAAACCCCTATGTCTTCTCATTTGATTAAATAAATCTAATTAAATGTCATATTCTTCTAAAATCCCTAACCCATCTAAGATTAATTAACCTTAATCCACTTTCTAATCTTCATTAGCTAATCCTCTAGATTTTAACCTCACCAAAGTTAAATAAACCTATGGTTTATTTTACCTCACTTGCACTAATAATTAATTTCCTCAAATTAATTAATCACATATTTTTCTCACAAGGGAATATTCCCAAAAAATATTCTTTCCCCTTACAACTTGCACAAGTAATTAATTTTTACAAATTAATTAAATGAGCTATTTACCATCACAAAAGGATATACTCTTGGAATATTCTCTCAATAACTCCTCCATTTGACTTTCCCTCCCAAATATTAAAAGCCTCTTATAAAGGCCTTTAATGCTCTTACAAGAGCCACCTTTATCTTACAAAATGCTTTAAATGGCCTCTTACATGCCATCTTGTCTCTTACATTCTCACCCACATTCCTTAAATGGCCTCTTACATCCCTCTTACACAAGCCACCTTGCCTTAACTCCTCCTTACATTCCCTCTTCCCAAAATATGCTCACACATGTGTGAGCACATATCACTATTTTCTTCTCTTAGCGTTGTGACACGTCACATGGCAATTGATCCTTATTTTAGTCCCACATTTCCTAATTTCACCTATTCTTCCAACCCTTAAGTCCTATAAATAGAATCCTCTCTTATGAAGAATGGATCCATATTTTCATGCAAACTTACTATACACATTTCCCACTCACATCTA